>JADRCD010159445.1:45085-75085 GCA_019843815.1 Montemys delectorum | reverse complement strand
ACAAATTTTCTAAAGATCTCTGCATAATTTTGGCTCTTTCTTATCATTTTTATCTTTTAATGGAAATGTATAGATATAAATTAGAGGATAATTAAATAAATGCTTTCCAAGTGTTAAATATAGTTTATCTCACAAAACAACTCACTAAGCAAATTAAAGTCAAATAAACAGCTGTGCACTTCTCTATTAATTTTATCATTACATATGTTTTAATAATAGTTCATTCAGAAGAGCATGCCAATGGTAAAATTTCAAGTAAATGAGACATGCAATATGGTTTTTGGTAGCCAGGAAAATATTATAATTCTATTTTTTCAGGCCTTTATTAATAACACATTTGAGAAAATGACAATGATGAAAGTCATGGTCCAGAACACAATCATATCCAGTCATTTCCTCATCAGATGCATGGGGATGATTTATTAGGTGCTGCTTATGAATATAGGCTTGTGGGGTTTAAGCAAGCAAATGATATAGAGAATCCTTAATGAAATATGTATGTAAATACTCATCGGCTGCAATTAAAGTTCTACGGGCAGTAATATAAAGTGTTATGAAGTCTTACCGTGGCGTGCTTACTGATCTGAAAAGAACAAGGATATATTTATTTATTTAATATATCAGGTTTTTTTCTTGAAGGATGTTAAGTAAAGGAAGGAGTCACCAAGTGAGGTCAAGAAGGAAGATCACTTCAGTGATGGGACACTGTGTGAAAAGACAAAAATCGAACCTTCCTCAAGACTGAAAGATGAGGGGATATGCTTTGGGGGAACTTATAAAGGTTGGTAAAGCCTTTAGTCTTTAGCACATGAACAGTGGAAATCCAATTCTATGAATAAGAGAAGCTAGGTTTTTAAGTGAGAAGTTGACATAATAGGTTAGCTTTCAAGGAAAAATTTCACTTGGGCATTAATAGAAGACTAGAACTTACATACCTATGTTTAGACAGAGGAAAGACCACATACCAATTCAGGAAGAAGGCAATTGTCCAGAACGCCAGCAGACAATCCCCAGGGAAACCACATTTGTTGGAACTTTGATCTTCAACTCCTAACCTACAGAACTAGGGGAGAATACACTTCCCTAGTTTAAAAGACCAGAATGGATACAGGAGTCTGAGGCCACTGGTGACATTCAATGGCTAGTCAGGAAACAGAGAGATGAAACACAACACTTGACTCATGGTATCCTTTTTATGTAGCTCAGTACCCTGTTCAACAAATGGTGATGATCACATACAGGCTGCATCTTCCTCTTCAAGTAGCCCAATCCTGAAATCCCCTCCCAGATATGGCCAGAGTTTTGCTCCCTTCATGATTCCAGAATTTGTCATCTTGGAAGTAAGTATTGATAATGAAACAAACAAGACTTTCAAAATATTGCACACTGCCTTAGAAGATCTAAGGTAATATTAATATCATATTAGTATGCCACTTTCTTACATTTAAATATATTCATGCTGTTGTTTTTGAAGTCCCTTTAGAAATAGGGAAAATAAATATTCAAGATCAATATTCAAAGCTGGTAGAAGGGTATGGTTTTGAGAAACAAGAAAGGGAAAATGGGAGTCTCCATGTCAAGATAGAACATTCATTGTTATCTCAAATAGTTCCTAGATATTTCTTTTGCTTATTTATGTTTGTTTTCCATTCTTCAGCATAAAATATTTTGTAGCCTTTAATTTAACTTAATTTTCCTTCAGAACACTTTGAAGAAAGCCATTGCTTTTGAAAAATGCAGCAACATTTATTAAGAGTTTTGGGCCTTTGAATGATCAAGTTTTTGCTCTGGGATTGATTTAAACTCCATTTATGAACCCATGATATATACTGACTTCAGGATAAACATCTAGTAAAACTCATGTCAGAGATAGACACTAGCATTTTAGAGTCGAGATGTATATTCACAGAATGACCACAAGAGTTTTGACTTCACATTGCTGTACATGAGCACAGCTAGAATTCTGAAACCATTGGAAGCATATAATAAAGATTTGCTTCTCACCTCTTATCAGCAAGGATGATACTCACCAATTTGGTTTATTTATACAATCATAATTTTAAAAACTTATAATACAATAAAACTCATTTGGCTCTCAAATATAAACAGGCATTGCTAAATGAAAGCTACGACTGTCTATTTTAAAATGGAGTCATTGCAAAGAATCAATTGTGATGTTAGTAGTAACAAATACTTTATTGTAGGTAACATACTGATGAGTCCAAGCAAAGAAAAATAGCAGCATCATAGCAAATAAGGGCACATCCTCAGATTATCAGGAACTTTGATAAGTCTTAACATAGCATTTTCTATTTTAACCATTCCACAAAACTTCAATCATTATGAATTGTGAGAAAGCACGAAAGCCCGGTATATGAATTCAAAATAAGAAAAGAAAAGGAACTTTTGCAAACTATGTAAAAAAGGAAGTAGTTTGTGTCAACAACAGTTAAAACCCATATCTTGACTTCAATGAAAAAATTCACATTTGTGGTTGTTTGAGCCACAATTGTTTTATACACAATATGCATTTGCATAAAATAAATGGCCTTTTGGGGGCTGTGGATTCACTGGCTTTATAAAGTAGAGAAGCTCATTCTGTGTAATTGCGAGTGCTACATACACAGTTAATAGTTGATGCTAGACGTAAAAACTCTGCCAAATTCTTCCTTTCCATGCCAATGTATTCTTCAAATCCATTTTTTTTTTTTGCTCTGACATCTTCACAGGCTCTTCTGCCAACCAGAACAAAGTAGAATAAAACTGAGGTTTACTAACTCTAATGCATGTTCTTAAAAATTGAGGTAAAAGTCACATTACAGCTATGAAATACATTTCCTTAATTATATTCTGTAACAAAGAACTAAATAGAAACCATGCCAACACTGTATAAAAATAAAAAGCAAGAAAATGACAGAATTAAATATGAAAAAGACAGAATTAAAAAGAGATAATTTTTACATTAAAATGAAATCTGCATATTTTATCTCAGTTTTTCCATCTCTTTCTCTCTATTTATATCATGTTGTTATATAATATATAACATATAATATGTCAAATTTATGTATAATGTATTATTATACTATTTGTATTATATATTATTATATATTATATAATGTGTATTATAATGCTATACATTATATTATATAGCATATATGTATATGTTGTAATTATATATAATATGATAATTATATTTTATAAAATATATTATATATTGAAACTACATATATTAAAATCTTCAAGTTATCTGAGAGTTACGTTATATGTTCTATGTTACATCCATAGCAAGAAAAGACATAGTAAAGAAATAGACTATCCTCTAGAAAGCTCAGCTGCTATATCTACTGATGGAGTTGTTACAGCTTCTGCTATTTTCTGCATTTTGATAGAAAATAATTACCTTATTTTTCCTACTAGAATTTATACTTATTGAAGTATCAGAATTAAAAATCATCACTAGACACAGACCAAAACAACAGGAACAATACTATTTTCTGAAGCTACTTTTCATGTTAAAATGTAATAGGCAGAGCCTTGACAGTAGATTGGGTGAGTGGCTGAGTCTTGGAGCTGGGATTTCTGCACTCAAATTTTGCCTTGTCTCTCAATATCTGTATGACCTTGGGAAAATCAACTTGGTACTGTGTTATTGTCAGGTGTTTTTGTCCCAGTAATTAGTCCAGTAATTAATGTACCACCTCAGAGTGATCATGAGAGAAAGAAATCTAGCCTGTCAGCATGCTTGAACCAACCTCTTGTGTTTTTTATGTCAAAGAGCATTTCATATGATAGCTCTTCTGTTTCTTTCCCTCTAGTTAGCTTCTGTGGAACCCAACAGTTTTAAAATCCAGTAGGACCACATAAGTTCACTTAAAGCACTGGAGCTGCCCCAACTCATACTTCAAGGATAAAGCAACATTAATGCCATCACCTTTTGCTGGGATGCTAAATCAATTGAAGAAGGAGACAAAGTGACTTAAGACTGGTTTAAGCCCCTGCTAAGTAAGGGTTGTTCTGGCCTGAAGGCAAGATGGATGATAAAGTCGTTGGATAATTCTGAGCAGATTTGGAAGGCTTATGAATAGGTTCCAACATATTATGGTGTTCAATTATTCATAACATTAAAATTTTTGACACATTGTACTTCTGAAGATTTGTATCAATAAATGCTAATGAAATTCTATTCTTTTTATATATGAACCATGATCTTACCATTTACATATATGAAGTTGACATGAGGTACAATTCCTTTACTTGAAATGTGCTTTGAAGTCACATGTAAAAATTTGTAAAATCATCCTAAAGTTATCTTAGTGTAATCCTTTGTATTACATGTTAGAATTTTTGTTATTGATGTTTCTTTGTAACTTGAAATGCTACCCAAGAACCATGTTTATCACATCCAGGCAGAGAGACAGAGGACCTCACATGAGTAACCATAAGCCCTTCCTACTGCTCAGCTAATCGTGGATGCAAGGAGAGAATGAAGGCTACAATGCCTAATAATTATAACAGACAGCCTTCTCTCCAACCATGATGGATTTGGGCCTAGGAAGGATTGCATTTTCATCATTCCATGCTACAAAGATCCAGAGAATGTACAATCTTAGAATGTAACTCAGCCTTAAAGGAAACCCCTCAAACTAGGTTTTTTAAGGATACTTAAATGCAAGAAGTATTCACAATTTTGTAGGTATCAGAAGGTAGGGAAACTGACAAGAAAAATGCTATGAGTTAACACTGCACAGAGGTTATTACTACTAGACCTGAAACAGCAAGAGGAAAGACTGTTCTATTCTTGAATCTTGATAGTATAGCTATGTAGAGAGACTCTGCCAGGAGCTGTAGATGTCAATGGAGTGGTCAGACAATGTCTGGTGACATTTAGGAAGATGTACTCAGAATAGTTTATTCCTTTTATTGTCCAGTCCTTTTCCAGTAGCTTCCCCAGAACATGGAGAAAAAATAAATAATCCTCAGGATATGAATAATTGGAGGGAAGCATAATGCATAAACCTAGAACAAAAGGGGAGATTATGGAGCTATATATCAACATGAACTATCCCAAGTGCCATAGAGATTGTTATTTTATGATTCTGAAACAACACAGCAAAGACATAAGGTTGGGTAAGGGATGAAGTAAAGAGAGAAGCCTAAAAAGTTGTCCATGGCATCTGGTATAAAACTCTGGATAATGTTTCAATTTTTACTCAGAAGCTCACTAATGTAGTACCAGAATGAAATGGAAAATGGAATGTTAAATAACAACTGATTGCTATAGACTGCATTTGCCAAATATCAGAGGAAAAGGACAAATTCAAAAAGTAATTATGAAAGCGAACAGGAATGTTCTTAAATATGAGGACTTGTCATATTGGAACCATGACTGCGTTTCAGTTCCAAACAGGGCAACATAAAAAGGAGAACGGTTTGAATTTAAAAGCCCATTGGAAACCTAGGCTCTCAGTAAATAGTAAGCAAAAGACATGACCGCTGAGCTCCTTATTACAGGTTCTGAATGATATGCAATGTAAAAGCAAATAGAAAATAAAATGATCCTTTCAGTTAGTCAAAACATTTCCAGGAAAATGGATAGAATGCTTGAATTTACTACCCAAAACAGATAGGATTCTGGTATCTGCAATTAAGTCAAAAGGAAGATCTGCGGTGTTTTACTTACTAACCATCTGAGCAAATGAGGCCTCTTAGAGCCAGTGGAGAAGATGCCAGCATCTCTTCATTTTGACATGGCAAGCAGAGAAACAGCTGTCAGGGTGACATGCTCAACACCTGCATTCTGGTAACTATAGTGAGGTATTCTAGACATAATATTAGTTCTTTTTTTTTAATTGGATATTTTATTTGTTTACATTTCAAGTGTTATCCCCTTTCTTGATTTCCCCTCTCTAAACCCGTATCCTATCCCCCTTACCCTGCTTCTGTGAAGGTACTCCCCTCCCCATCCACCCATCCTTATCTCACTGGCCTAACATTCCTACACACTGGGGCACCAAGCCTTCACAGGACCAAGCGACCCCCCTCCCATTGATGCCAGATGAGGCTCCTACAGCTCCTCCAGTCCTTCCCCTAACTCCTTCATTGGAGGTCCCTGTGCTCAGTCCAATGGTTGGCTGCAAAGATCTGCATCTGTATGGGTCAGAATCTGGCAGAGCCTCTCAGGAGACAGCTGTATCAGGTTCCTGTTAGCAAGCACTTCTTGGCACCAGCAATAGTGTCTGGGTTTGGTGTCTGATAGTTTCAAAGTGGAAACTAGAAGAGTCAGCCATCTGAATATAAAGTTAGAAATTTCAGCTCATCATCTTAAGCTCCAGAATTTGCAAGTGGACACTTTGTAATTGGATATCCATTCACTAGGAGATAGTCAGTTAGCAAGTCATGTTTCTACAATGAAATTTATTATAAATTAGATTAGGAAGCTTGTTGTTGTTGAAAATGTCCCCCATGAAGAGGGCATGAATTCTTTGCAGTATAATAAAGCTAATCATAAGCACATCACTCTTCCACATTTTGTGATTCATTCTAGTGATTAACCAAATCTGAGGAAAATATCATAATAATCTCTAATTTTATTAAACCAAGAAGTGTTGTTAACATCTTTAGGCTGGCATGTAACATGGTGGTAGTTATGGTGGAACAAGACACATGGTTGTTGGATCATCTCTACTCCTGCCAGGTTAGTTAGTGTCAGAATTGAATTACTAAACACATCTGTTGGCATTGGAAAGGTATTGGGGAAACCTCAATATCACAGAGTTCCCTTAAATAATTAATGTGCCTGGCAAAGGAACCCTGAGTGGGAACAAAGCACTCTTCAGGACATTTAACACAGGTATAATGAGGAAAATGTAAATATCATATACAGTTTGGATTATAAAGATGCATATTTTTTCAGAGTCTGAGAAATCCTTTTAAAATAGATTAAATTCCTATCTATAAAAGAAGTTGGACTTGAAATATCAGAAATAGCAAATCTGAGCTGGGCATGCACTCTGAGCCGGGCAGGTAAAGCTCTGTTAGCCAGCATGGACTACATCATGAGTTCCAGGTCAGACAAAGTTACTGGGTAAAACCATATATGAAAGGAAGAAGAGGATGAGTGATAATGAGGCAAAGGAGAAGGAGGAGGAAGGAGAGAAGCAGGAGGAAGAGGAGGAAGAGGATGAGAAGGAGATGAAGAAAACAAAGAAGAGAAGCAGGGGAGGAGGCAAAGAAGGAGAATGAAAAAGAAGAGAAAATCACTGCATTTGCTTATTAAATATTTTTTATATTTTTTTCCAGAAATTCTTTTCCAAAAAAAAAAATGCTCAATTCTCTTTATTCCCATGGAACTTCCACTGACATTAGTTAGTTCCTTTATCTTTTTCTTCCTTCTAGATCTCCTTTTATTATTGTTGGTTTTTTTTTCTCATTTTTTATTAGATATTTTCTTTATTTACATGTAAATTTCTCCTTTCCCAGGTTCCCCTCCAAAAAACAAACAAACAAACAAAAACAACAAGAACAAACCCCTTTTGCCTCCCCCCCTCCACATGCCTGCCCCCCCACCCTCTCCCACTTATTGGCCCTGGCATTGAGGCTCTGACAATACCTGACTAATACAGATGTTGAGGCTCACAGCCATTCATTGAACTGAGTACACGGTCCCCAGTGAAGGAATTAGAGAAAGGTTCTATGGAGCTGAAGGGTTTGCAGCCCCTTAGGACGAACAACAATTATTGTTGTTTTTTATTTACAATCCAGCCATTGGTCCCTTCCAGGTACCCCCTCCCACAGTTCCTCCTCTCCTCTATCTCCTAGAGGATGCTCCATCTTCACCAGGCCTTTCCCCTTCCTGGGGCCTCAAGTTTCTCAGGCACATCTTCTCTCACTGAGACCAATGCAGACAGTTCTCTGTTATATATGTGCTGTGAGCCTCAGACCAGCCCGTGCATGCTGCTGGATTGGCGGCTCCATCTATGGGATCTCCCAGGGGTCTAGGTTAATTGAGGCTGATGGTCATCTTATAGGGTTGCTCTTCCATTCAGCACCTTCAATCTTTCCCATAATTTTTCCATAGGGGGTCCCAGGCTTCAGTTCAATAGTTGAGCATCTGTCCCAGTCAACTGCTGGTAGGGCCATGCTAGCTCCTGTCTATATACACATCACAGCATCAATACTCATGTAAGGCCTTGTTTTCCTGCCCTTTCCTGACACCCCGAAATGGGTCCCGAGTTGGGCCAGTCACTGGACAGCCTTTCCTTCAGTCTTTTCTCCATTTTTGTCCCTGCAGTCCTTGGTCAGAAATTTTTACTGTGGGTTGGTAAACCTATCCCTCCACTTGAGGCTCTGTCTATCTACTGGAGGTGGACTCTTTTGAGTTCTCTCTCCTCACAGTTAGCCAAGGTCACATCCAAGGTCACTCCCTTTGAGTCCTGAGAGTCTCTTGCCTCTAGTACTAGTACTTTCTAGAGGGTCCTTCTATCTCCCATTCCCGAGGCTGCATATTTCCATTCATTCTGTTGGTCCTCAGGGCTTCTCTCCTGCACACACACCCATACCTGATCCTGTTCCCCCTTTCCCTTTCCCCTTCCTTCTCCTACCTAGGTTCCTCCCTCCCTCTGCCTCCTGTGATTATTTGGAAGTAGAAACAGTAATGAAATCACAAAGGGAGATAACATTGGAAATGGAAACCTGGGAAAAATATCAGAAGCTACATGTGCAAGCATCACCAGCAATACAAGGCTAGAAGAGAGAATCACAGGCACAGAAGACACCATAGAAGATATTGGTACAAGGGGTCAAAAGGAAAATACAAAGCATAAAAAAACCCCTAACCAAACACATCCTGGAAATCTAGGACACAACGAAAAGATCAAACCTAGATTTTCTAGAAGTTAAATTTCACAACTATTTAGCCCTTTATTTTAATCAGGTTACATCTTCACATGCATACATGCATCTTGTTGTTAGAAACTGTGATTCTTTTTCTTAGTTGAATATCTGCATACCTCTGCATTCAAACTCCTTAGTTACACCTGTGTCCAGAAAGTTCTACAGTTGTGTCTATTATTTGAACAAAAGTAAACAACTTGTCCAAGAAACAATAGTTACAGGATGATATCAATCCAAGCAGGCCCCAGGCTATACAAGTAACCAACAGTTCAATGTCAAATGCAGAGTATCACCAAGGAATTCAACTTACACTGTTGGTTTGGAAAGAAATTTACCTGCTGATATTCACTAAACCCCCTACTTCTAATTGCATATGACAAGGAATTATAGAAAGCAAAATGCGAATTTAGAGGTAAAGTCTCTTGTGTTTTGAAAAACTTTTAAAAAAATTAAAATGTAAATGTGAAAAAATACTGTATAATGTATTCCTTTCCTATCTATGAGGCCATTCGTGATGTCAAAATATTTGTCATGAGTGTGCAAGCTTAAAATGTGGTACAGAGAACACACTAGGAATTCAGAAGTCATACTTTTATAATCTGATGGAAGTGGTATCCTCTCATTGTTGTCATATTGTGTCAACAGTAATCAAATTACTTAACAGAGACAGTAACCTAAGGCAAAAGATATTATAAGATGATATATATTTAGAGTGACTTTTGAATCTCTTACCATAGCAAATTTGTTGACAAAGCTTTATAGTTTACTAGTCATGTCAAAATTTTAGTATTCTGCTTTGTTATCAATCAGCATCAATTATTAATAAAGGTAGCTCAAAATTACCAGACCTTTCAATTTGATAACCAGACAATGTTCAGTCCTGAAAGACAGTGATTTCAAAGGATTGAGAAGTGTCCTGGGACCATTCACAACTGTGTCTGAGGGGTGAAACACTGTGTGAAAGGAAGAATGGAAGGAGGAGGAGGAAGAGGTGAAGGAGAGAAGGTATTCAAATATTGTATTTTAATGGTCCCAGGACATGTCTCAAATCTTCTGAGATCACCATAATACAGGTAGCATGAGAACTGCTTGAAATTGTTGAATGTGTTGTGTTCTGGCCACCACTTTTTCTCTGGGCTTTATTTCTTCCAATCTATCATAATATTTTAACCACCTAACAAAAATGAAATCTTCTTTACATCCACTATATTTTCTACATAAAAAATTTTGTGACAAATACACAAAAACTTCTGATACTCCTCTGTCTATCTAAATATAAAAATAACACCAACTAATTATCTAAATATAAAAAAGAGAACATATAACTGATATACATGGTATTTAAATTAGAGCCATTCATTTGTATGCAAAGCCATGTACCCCCAAACCCATTGTCTTCCAAACATAAAAATAAAATACATTTTTAATTTTCATAATATTTATATAAATTAAAAGAAAACTTACTCTGGAATTGTCTTTATGGATAAACATTTTTAAGTTCCTCTTTGTAAGAGCAAAATGCACAAGGTAAGTACTGATAAAAATCTCTGCAAATGCAATTTATAAAGCTTTCATGATTTTGTACTTATCTTCAGGAAATAGCTTTCATGCCATTAGTAGGCACTAATTGTCTGGCATCATTAAGATACAGTGGTAAGACAAAAGAAATTAGCCCTGAACTTCTATCTATAAAACAGAATATTTTTATTACCAGGTACATCCTGGTAATAGAGTTCATCCAGTTCTCTAAACATACCAGGATATTTAGTTGTATTTGCAAGATTGCACAATGAGTTAATGAGGACACACAATCATCAGAATCATGTTCATATGCTCTCTTCCTCTCATTTTTATTTTCAGTTTTCTGTGTCCTATTTTCTAGGATAGATGCTACTCTGCCTAACTCTTCAGTTTCATTAGAAAGGAACTATGTCATAAATAAACGTGTTATACAAGAAAGAGAATTGTTTATTCTTCCCTTTGAACCATTCAACTCCCCTCTGTGATAGGTAACAGACTGAGCCAAATGAATGTTGAGAGGCATCATGAATTCATTAGAAAAATCACACATTAACGTTGGATATGATAAACTAGAACTATATCAGCATTTTGGTTATTAAACCTTCTTAATTAAATTTAATGTTATTTTCCCCCTACATTATAGTAATTGCACAATAACTACATTGCCTTTCTGTGTTAGGGAAAATAAACCCTTATTCTAACAAGGCAACAATCTAAACTTTCAAAGTCAAATGTATCACTAAGGTGAAAGATACTTTTATGTACAAGCAAAGAAATAAAGAGAGCCAGTATTTTATTTCCACCATTACAGACCTCCTGAAGACTAGTGTAAAATAGTGAATTCTATAAGATCTGCTATATGTTAACCTCAGAGTTTCCTTCTTTTTCCTATTTCAAAAAAAATGCATTCAACAGACAGTCAAGTAAAACCAATTGAACTACAATACAAATTTGAGGACTGGACAACAGAGATTCACATTTTAAAATTTAGTAAAGTTTAGTTAAGATTAGCTAAGTTTAGCTAGTTGCACTTTGTCATGGTCTAGTGCACATAAAATACTAGAGAAATGTTAAGACAGTTCTAACACACAATACACTGCAAAACAGAGACAAGTGGACTTGGAGTTCGAAAGGGAGAAGGATACAGATCTTCCTCTGGAGATATATAGTCTATTACTAAAACACACACACACACACACACACACACACACACACACACACACAAAATAACTAGATTTTTTAATATGGTTAAGATTGTATAAGAAAAAATAATTCAAGTATAGAATTTACATGAGCTACAGCAAAGGCAAATTGTTCTATTGTCTGACAATTTCATGAAAGGAAACAATAAAAATGTATTTTAAATGGATAATTAGAGTGAACAAAAAAAGTGACAAGATGGTATTATTATAAAAAGCCAATGAGGTCTTTGAATACCATATAAAATGCAGGTTACTAAACTAATACTTTAACTTAGTGTTTTATATCTTAGCCTCTTCTCAGTTCTTTTCTGATCAATCACCCTTACTCAAGGTGATTATTAAATAGTCACAATATAGACTTTCATTTATCTCCAATCTAAATTTTAAAACCTAAAAATAGCGGTTCGCATGAAATATAGCATACATTGGCAATTATATCTTAACATTTTCTCATAACTTAGACAAAAGTCAAGTGACATGCATGCAGTGAAATCTTGGCTCTCCTTTAGTTGAAAAGGATGATTGTGGTATGACAATGCAGGATCTACATGCTTAGGATTAAATTAGAGGGTGGCAATTCTTTTTTTTAAATTTTTTATTAATTAATTATTTTACTTCTTCACATGTCAAATGTTGCCTCCTTCATGGTCCCCCCTCATAGCTTTTCCCCTATTCCCTCTTCCCTTTACCTCTGAGAGGGTGAGCCCCATAAATATCCTCCCACCCTGGGGCCTGAAGTCTCTACAGGTTTAGGCTTGTCCTCTACCACTGAGGCCAAACAAGGGAGCCCTCTATTATAGGGGCCTTGGACAAGCCCATATATGTTCTTTGTTTGGAGGCTCAGACTCTGCCACTCAAAGGGGTCCAGGTTAGTTGACACTGTTGGTCTTCCTATGAGGTTGCTATCCCCTTCAGTTCCTTCAGTCCTTCCCCTAACTCTTCCATAGAGGTCCCTGACCTCAGTCCGATGCTTTGCTGTGTCTGTATCTGTCTCAGTCAGCTGCTGGTAGAGCCTCTCAGAGGACAGCCATGCTTGGCTACCACCTTCAACTGCAATACAGATTCAGGGTTTGGTGCCCACCCATGGAATGGACCCCAATTTGGGCCGGTCACTGATCAGACATTACTTCAGTCTCTGTTCCATTTTTGTCCCTACATTTCTTTTATACAGGAGCAATTTTGAGTTGAAAGTTGTAAAGGGGGTTGGTATCCCCAGTACTCCACTGGGAGGCCTGTCTGACTACAGAAGGTAGTTTCTTCAGGTTCCATATCCCACAGTCTGGAAGAAGCCAAAATCATACAGTGGAGAAAAGAAAACATCTTCAACAAATAGTGCTGGTCTTAGTGGCAGTTTGCATGTAGAAGAATGCAAATTGAAACATATTTATCATCCTGCACAATGCTCAAATCCAAATGGATCGGGGACCTCAATATAAAACCAGATACACTAAATTTAATGGAAGAGAAGGTGGAAAACTGCCTTGAAAACATTGGCACCAGGAAAAAAATTTCTGAACATAATACCATGGCTCAGGAACTAAGGTCAACAATTGATAAATGGGACTTCATGAAACTGAAAAGCTTTTGTAAGGCAAAGGACACTGTCAATAGGACAAAATGGCAGCCCACAGATTAGAAAAAAGATCTTTATAACTCTATATCCAATAGAGGGCTAATATCCAAAATATATTTTTTAAAAAAACCTCAAGAAGTAGACTCCAATAACACCAAATTACCCAATTAAGAAACAGGGTACAGAGCTAAACAGAGGACTCTCTAATGGACAATTCATGCATTTAGCTTGAGGCACTATTTCCTCCCTATGGAATAACTTTTATTGCTTTTATTTTCTCAAAGAAAAACACAATCTGAAATTAAATTGTTACTCTGAAGTAGACCAAACACACGTATTACTTATTTCACAGCATTCAGGTTGTTTATAGATACAGGGAACATAAAAATTTTTGACTGATAAAAATTATGTCCTTTCTCTGACAGGCCAGATCATAAACAAAATGTAGGCTGTTCATAATGTGTGCAGGATACTTATAGTTTCATATGTAAAATTTGGCATGATTTCTCCCTGTGATTTATTCATTGTGCACTTTACTTTGCACTTTAGAAAAGTTACAAACACACCCACCAAGATTTTAGGTGTTCCTTCTTTTGTATGACAACCATTACAATGTAAGTTGTAACTAGGAGGTATATGAGACTTACCCTGAGAAAGAACAGAACCTAACAAATATAGTCGATGAAAATTTTGGCTATATAGGTGTTAGCATTGAGAGATTAATATGTCAAATTTCTCCAGCTCATTTAGTTAGTATCTCGTTATCAGCTTTTATTTTATCTATACATCCCTGACTGATCTTTGGAATGAATAAACTCAGTGTTTGAAGTTCAATTTTATATTTTCCTTTCAGGTATAATTTTAAATAAAGTCATGATTACTTTAAAAATTAATGAAATACCATTAATTCTACCACAAAATTCTTACATATGTGTTTACAATGAATTTTTCATCATTAGCTTTTAGAAATAGATTGTAAAATATGCTATATAAGTTTGTTTTTTAATGTATGATTTCCACTGTAGAATATAGATACAAAACTACTAACATTTTGAGTAGGAAATAATTTAGCTGTCCTGATTCTTGTGAAACTGAAATGTATGAATAATTTATAAATGTTTACAAAATGTTCACATATCCTATATTTAATAATCAGTGTATACCACGTTTATTCATCAGTAGTTATGTGATTAATCCTTAAAGGGAGGTACTTGGGATCAGTGTCTATGAATCAGAAATTTGACCACTTTCTGATTAAGTACCTTTTTGGAGACTCATTTATTTTGTCTAAAAAATACAGGTTCTCCTTTGAAGGTTCATGTGGAGAAGTCTCCACCTCTGGGTTCATGCATCAGTTGGAAGTATTCAGTTCTGTGCAATCGCTCCTGTGGCACTGGGGCCTAATGTTTTTGCTGGCAATTGGATGAAGGCCACTGATAGTGTTTATCCTTGTTGACCTCTCTGACCTTGAAACATTCTTTGTGACATCCTGGATGTTGAGACTGAGAATATGACAGCAATACAGGAATCACAATATTTGTAGTCCTTTTGAAAAGATACCCCTTCATTGATGTTAAAATCTATCCGTATGAGTCAAATCATTCAAAAAAAAAGTGGACAGCTAAGGCCATGAATGTATATAAGATATACATAGAGTGATCTTAGAGTATCCTTCCATAACAAGTATCTTTGCAAAACACTATAGTTCACAGACTATAATAGTCATACACATAGTCACCTGCCTTTTGAAATAATCACAATTACCTTGCACAGTTGCTCAATACTGAAAAATCACTAACACATATTTCCTCAATTATGAAGAACTGCCAATTAAATATTTCAGGCAGAAATATTAAATCTAAATGGTCAGAATAGAAGCAATCCTACAAGGTGATGGGAATGCTCATATTGAAAAAGGCTTATACATGTAAATAAGATGAGGATGGAGAATAAAGTTTGTCAAAAAGAAAGAGAAAAAAAAAGCATGGGAATTAACAATGTGTGCTACCTTCAACAATTAGCTGAGTGGGAAGGTTAACTAGGCTATAAATTCTAAGTTATTCCAGAGATCCATTGCATTTCCAGGAACGAGCCTGGAAATCACAGCTCATAGTGAGCATATATTGTACTTCATGACACAGCACAGACATGAGGATTCACATACGACTTTAGTAAACATTTTGTGACTTCCAAATCTATTCTGAGTTCATACTAGCATAATCCAATCTTCTTCCTGATTATGCTATTATATGTCATTTCATTTCAAAGAGGTATGGCCAATATCTACTGAATCATTAAATGGATTTCATGTCCCACTAACTAGTATTGATTGTCTGTTTGGAAAGCACTCACCCACTCCTAGATGCTCATGTTCTCCTCATAAGTAATTATATCCATGGGATCTAGTCCGCATTTGGTTATCTCAGAAACTATCTCATTTCCAGGCTGCTTTTCTGGGTGGCTAAGCATAATAGCCTAAAAAGCCCTTGTGAGAAAATAGGTTTTCCTGCTGCTAAATTACCATAGTATCAATTGTTAATAAAAAATTAGTATTTACTAATGGCAAAACACACCTGCATCCTGATAATAAAGTGAACTTCTCATCCTGCATTGTCCCTTTAACGTCTGAGAATGAACTAAATTTTGTCCTTGTAATTTGCTTTTCTATTAATGATCAATATAAAGTATATATCTAGGTATGAAATTCAGCTGCTCCTCAAATAAACCCACACTCATTTTTACAAAATCCCAAGTTAAAACAGTCAGCATTGACTTTTTTATAGCAGAAGTTCAACAAATAAAAATAATTTGCATCACTTAGTCCAATGGTTAATAAAACACAAAAAGAAAGCCCAAGACTCCATTGGGTCAAGCAGGTTGATATCATTGTGTCATAATTTTAAGAGTTGATTTGATCAAAATATGGCCAGAATTACTTATTTTCTATTAAAATGTAATATGCCAGAAATATAAATCAATATTACATAATGACAGCTTATTAGACCCAAAAATCTCCATGAGTTCGGCCAATGGATTTTGCACTCGCCTACCAATTGCCCAGGTATTTCAGGTAAGCATAGTGTCTGTGAACAGGTCTAAGTTCAGGAAAGTTAGCATTGGACCTGTAGGTCAGCTGGTGCTCACTGACCCATTAGAGTATGTCCTGGAGAGGTTGGCCTCATTAGCACTTTGAATGCTAGTGCAATAATCTATGTCAAGAAAGTGAAACAGTTCAGGATCATTAGGACCTCTGGATCAAGTACAAGGTTAAAACTATTTCTTAATGTTAAAGATTTTTGTACAATTGGTTAAATGTTACAGCAAAAAGTACATACCTCTGCATTTCTGGAAAGCTAATAGGAAAAATAAAAATGACTTGAGCATATATTACATTGATAAAAACCCTTAGAAGTGCAGTCCAAGTTTAAAATCTGTGGCTTAGAAATTCAATCCAGAGTTTTAAAGTACTATGTTCTTAAAACAAATCATGTCTAAATAGGGTATGAAAAGGCAATGAACTCAGTTTTTCAGGGCGATTTCCAACTTTTGCATATTATAATACCCTTTGCATGTTATAAATTGAAGACTGTTACATTGAATTGAGAAACAACATCTGCAGAAGCAAGGGCAAAATCATTGTTCCCTCTTTTTCTATCTTTGACTGTCATTCATTCTTATTTCATTCATATCTTGGTATATTTAAAGTACATTTACATAATGCTATTAGAATTACTGGTTAATATACTAATATCAATTTTCCTGGCCTCTTTCATTTCTAAGAGAGTTGGTCTAAACATGACAAAACAATGTTAACCTGTTTAATATTTGTGAAGAAATGAACAGTTCAGTGGATTCACCAGTGCCTTGTAAGTTATCACTCTCAATTTGAAATTGTGTTTGGTATCTGTGTTTCATGCTAGTATCCTATATTGAATGTTGAATAGATGCTAAAGAGATCTTTTAACAGGTCAGGCATGGAGTTCCAAAGATGAGTGATGACGTAAAGCAAATCTGGATAAAAGTAAGGGAGAGTGATCTGTACCATGGTTTATATATAACATAGATGATGTATTTAATTTTTCAAATAATATATGTATCAATAATAACTTAAAGTATAATTTTCAGAAGTTAACTTAACAGTAGACAGAGGAATTTGAAAAATATTATAGAAAGATCTGGCCCCTCCTTATGTAATTTTTCTCCAAATGCTATATTTTATATGTAAGTAGTACAAACTCACGGTCAGGAAAGGTTAACATTAGCCAAATCAGAAATGTAATTTAATGTTTTTTTTTTTTTACATCTCAGCATTTACATCAAAATCTACTGCTTTATAACCACAAAAATACTCACTCTCCTTTAACCCCCATGTTGGTTCATAATAAAATAATTGCAAGTATTTTTTGTATATACAGAGAAAAGTGCATAAATACATTTCTCCAACCATAAAACAAAGTTTAAAAACTACTGAGATGGAATGTTTGTTGTATTTGCCCACATTTTTACTGTCTTTAAATCTTGCTTCACATCCATTTTGTCTCAAAACTCTTTTAACCTCACATTTTCTATCTTTTGAAGGTTTCTTGGTAGTCTTTCCTGAAGAGTAGCTCCAAAAGGTAGATGTCGGGGTGACTTGAGTCTTTTCCTATTGTGGAAAGTTACCATCAGTACTTTGTTTCTTTTAAGATTGCTTTCTCACAGACCAAGCCTTCTCTACACTATTAGATTAGTGAATTAACCCTCACCAGAAATGCTTCCTTCTGCAGTAGATGGAAATTAATACAAATTCCAACAACTGATCAACCAACAATGAATAAGATTGTTGATTACTTAGTCCAAATGGGTTATCTATGTCTTTCCCCTGCCTCCAAGGTTTACAGATCATTATAGAAGAGGGGTAGAAAGTTTAAGAGGCTGTGGTAGTTGGGGTCTGCAGTGAAACAAAACACTATTTGATAACTATGGCATCATTGAACAACTGAATTTATAGATGCTGTAACTGCATGGATGTGACCTGCACAAGACTAAGCCAACTAGAATCTCACCATGTATGGGGTAGAGCTCTTGAACTCTCTCCTCCCAGCTAAGAAAAAAATGGCAAAGTTACTACTGGAGAGAGGAAAATAAGGTTTAATCCAAGATGTGGCCCCAGAGAGACTTTCCTTGCTCTCAAAGATGGCAAACACACAGGACACACAGGCAGCATGAATGAAATTAGTGGGTTTAAAAAAGAAATGAAGTCAAGAGAACATAGCTGTTTGGAGAGAGGAGAGTAAATGAAATGGAGGATATGGAGATAAACAAAGGGAGGAACTATTGGGTGTGCAAGATATAGCTTCCTATGCCAGTGTAAGCAGCAAGGAGTATACTCCCAAGCATACCAACAATACAATTCCTACACTACTGAAAAATACAATGTTCTGATCCCACTGGTAAACCCACTACTCCAGATACCTTGTAGATGAGGACAAAATATATGTTTTATATCATTTTCTCAGTATTTTTGATGTACATGGTGAAGATCACTGGGCAATGTCAAAGGGCAATGCCTGTGACCCTGGCAAGTGAACTATCCCTACTCAGTAAACATACAAAACCCAATTTATGGCTTGTGTTTTATGTTAATTTCAGTGACTATCGTGATGTCAAATTAGTACATTTGTTCAATATACATTATCTAATGAGAATCTTCCAGTGGAAAGGTAGTTGCCAAGTACTGAAAGTTGGAGAAATTGAAAATCTAGTGTTTGATGGGTAGAGAGATTGCTCTTGGTCTTGTAAGCTTAAATTAATATGATTATCCATTGTGGCTATTGCTGCCCAGATTATATAAACTTGTAATGAGAAATAGTACAAATAATTAGAGTTTACTGTGTATTTTGCCACTACCTTAAAAATTACTTTTACTTTTATTTATTGTGATATTACTATACCAAACAAAGTTTATTTTCTTTAATTTTCAAAAATTTAATGATGAGATATTTTGTATTATTTTCTTTTAACTTATGCTGTCTGAAGGCTCATGGTTTTATGAATTGGTAGGGATGCAGCTTTTGCCAAATTTCTACAATTTTCAATGGATTTTCTGAATATACTTTCAGCCACATTCACTTTTCATATCTCTCTGGAAATCCTAGGAAATAAACATCAGGTCTTTTCTTGCTTTCTAAAAGAAATTCAAGATCATTTGCTTTACGTGCTCCAGTCTATCCTATCTTTTCTTATACTTTTTTTATTAGATATTTTCTTTATTTACATGTAAATTTCTCTTTTTCCCAGTTTCCCCTCCAAAAAACAAACAAACAAACAAAAACAACAAGAACAAACCCCTGTTGCCTCACCCCTCCCCTTGTCTGCCACCCCACCCTCTCCCACTTATTGGCCCTGACATTCCCCTACACTGGGACACAAAACCTTCACAAGGCCGAGGTCCTTTCCTCCTAACGATGATCAAATTGGCAATCCTCTACTTGTTCATTTTGTGCATGATGAGATTATATGACTAAATGTGGTTCATGAGACTACATGTATATGTCTGAGTACACATATGTCAGCATGTGTGTCTGTGTGTTTTTCCATATGTGTCTGTGTGTATGGCTGTGTTTGTGTGTCTGTGTGTGCCTGAGTTTGTATATATGTCTGCATGTGTATCTATTTGTCTGTGTGTGTTTGTACATGTGTATTTATATGTCTCTGTGTGTCTGTATGTGTGCAAATGTGTGTATTGTCTCTTTTTCCACATGCATATGTCTCTGTGTATGTGTCTCTGTGTTTCTGGCTTTGTGCGTGTTTCTGCATATTTCTCTCTATGTGCCTTACATGTGTGGTACATGTAAGTATGTGGTATATGTAAGTATGTCTGCATAAGCATGTGTTCTCATGGAGGCCAGAGGAACACAAGAAGTGTTCGGCTTCTATCACTTTCTGTCTTATTTCTTTTGAGGCAGAGTCTCTTAGTACCCTGGAGCTAGGGCAGCTGGCCAGCAAACCAGAGCACTATTCAATTCTCCTTTCTCCACTCCCAGCAAGAACTGTCTTCTTAGGCATGAATACCCATTCACATCTTTTAGCATAGATGCCAAGATCCATACTCATAGCCACACAGCAAACACTTTTAGGCACTAAACCATCTCTGTGGCCCTTATGTTAGATACTTTACATTATTTTTTCTTTACATTCACATATACTTCCATTCTGTTAAACATATTTATTGATAATTTTTATTTGAATTTGATTATTATAACTTTAATCTAATATTTCTGTTTGTTTATGCCTTATACTTTCTTATTGCTTCAATGAAATCTATGTTGGCTGTGTTTAAATCTTGTGAACCTCTAGATTTGCTCTTTGAAGCCTTTCTGTAATGACTGTTTTAGATTTCTTGTCAAAGGATTCTTTGTCATTTTGGAACTCATCTCTTCTCATTCTTGCTCATAATCTGCTGTCTCTTATATCATTTCTATTTCACATCTCTATTTCCTAGATATTTCAGTACTATGTTGTTAGATTCCACATACTAGGTTAGGAGGCCTTTTTAGGCTGTGTGTCAGTAAAGAGCAGTTACCCACTGTCTGGTATGGAGAAAAGCCTCATTCCTTATAAGGCAGATACTGACACTGTGGTAAGCAGCAGAACACTGCCCCTGGGTAAGAGGAAGAACTCTGGCTTCTTGAAGTTCTCCATGATGGCATCTTGGGACAGGGCGAGTCTGCTGGAGACAAACATTTAGATAGTAGTGCTATGATTCTATGCCCTTCCTATTCAGCATCTTCTGAGGTTGGAACATCTTCCACTGTGGTATTTGGCTTGGGTAGGACTGTTTGTATCCGGAAGCTTCCATTGTGCAGATTGATCTCTTTCTGGTCCTCTCACTTCAGTAAATAAATTTTCCTTTCTCAATGTCTTCTGTCTGTTTATTGACTTTGATCCTTCCACATTCTGGTTTCTTCAGTTCCCATTTGTAGAGGAAGTACATAAAAGGTAACACTATACCATCCCTTGGTTCTGAAGGTCCATAATTGTTTTTACACCTTCTTGTACCATTTTCTTTGACTGATTTGAATGCATTAATTAAAAGTTTTAGCTGTGTTCATCAAGATTAAAAAAGAGAGGTGGGCTTATTTTACATGCATTCAGAGTCAGAGGTCTGTACCCTGGCTGATTTTGAAAGAAGAATGTACCTCCAATAAATGTTATTTTGATGATTTAAATTCTCCAACGTAAAACAGTATTCCTTGGTTATAATTTCATATAGTTATTTAGTTGTGATACAGGTGTAGGATGACGCTTAAGCATTTCTGAGCTACTTCACCACTTAAGACTGCCACACCTATTCTGAACTCATGGCCTCGTGTGTGCCAGCAGCTGCAGTATTAGCGCTTGAGAGCTTCTGAAACCTTTTGTCACCTTTATCACTGATACCCATTGGTGTGGTGAAATAGTACCCAGAGGCTTTCTTCTCAACCCCCTGAGGTCAAGTTCTAGCTGAAGATTGTCCATAGCTTATAGCTGATAAAAAAAAAATCACAGAATGAATATTGTTCGATCAAGTAACACAAAATGAACACTGGGGATCCCATTGTGTAGAAGACGTGCTTATAAACACTAAACGTACATGTTTGCAACAGTACCCTTTCACAAATACAAATAAATAAACTTGAAAGCTTGTGATTTTAATGCCTTCAGAATAATAAAACTAAGACCTTTGAGTTTTATCATTATTTCTCCTACTCGTAATTTTTGGCACAGTTCTTTATTAAGAAACATTGTTAATCATACAACCTGTAGCAGTTGTAGTGTATTCTTTCATTTATTTCCACTAGTAGCAAGTATTTGTTAAAGAATAATTGTTTGTGAGTTCTTGGAGATATAATGTTAGTAAAACACTTTATGGCCCTTTTAAGCTTCAAGACATTGAACTTCATTTTGAGAGACAAAGTCAATATTTATGAGAGCATGTCAATACGTCCAGGAAGAAGTTGTAAGGACAGCAATCTATAATCTCACTTTGACATTACCTCAAGCCTTTTCCTAGACTCATTTATTCCTTTATCACCTCAAGCTTATTCTCTTTGAAACTCCTATCCATATGCCAAATGTTAACAGATAGGTAAGTTTTAGCTGAACATAAACTTGTAGACAAGTAATTGATCAGAATTGTTTTCTCAAAGTTTCATATGTCAAGATTATCTAGTTAAAAATACGAAAAAAAGTTCACATTTTCAATAAATCATTAATTTCTCTGACAAATTGATGACTTCCAGGATTTTTTTTTATAATCTATATGAAAAATAAAGGCTTTAAAGCTTTGAGGATCTTTGACTCCTCTCTATAGATATAGGAGTGAGCATGGAGATCCTCCCAGAGCTGAGTCTCCACTGGGAACCTGGGCTGTCACCACTTTGATCCTAAGTGAATATCAGTCTTGGTTTCAGAAACTTCTCCCACAATCAACATTGTCATATCACATTTTCATGTCTTTGAATTTAACCTTCCCAATCATTTTCTTTTATCCCTGGAAAAGAATTTGTGGGGAATATTAATTCTAGGGATATAATTTTTGTTTTGCTGTTATAATGCTCTTCTAGTTGCTGCTACATTCTAACTGAAAACAAAAGACAAAGGATACTCTTAAGAAGGATGCCCAGTGAAGGTTCTGTGCCCCAGTGTAGTGGAATGCCAGGGCCAATAATTGGGAGAGGGTGGGGTGGCAGGCATGGGGAGGGGGGAGGCAACAGGGGTTTGTTCTTGTTGTTTTTGTTTGTTTGTTTGTTTTTTGGAGGGGAAACTGGGAAAGGAGAAATTTGTGTGTAAATGAAGAAAATACCTAATTAAAAAAAAAAGAAAAAAAAAAGAAGGCTGTAGCATAAAGACTAAATGGCAAGAGGTGTTCTCACACTAGATCTCAAATACAAATACTGATAACAAAGAAAACAAGGACACTATGATGTGATTAGAGGAGTGATGTGGCTGGTATAAGTGAATGAGTGGGGGCTGGCATGAGGTTAAGCCTCTTAAATATACCACCCTTTCATGAGCATATGCCATCAGCAACTGACCGTTAAGTGTGAGATTTAGAGTTAAACCACAACATGGATCTGTAATACTATAGAAATGATTTTACCTGGAAGTTTATATCATGTTTATGTCTCTCTATTTCCCCATTAGAAATAGTCATTATATTCAACTCATTATCTTCATTGTTTCCCCCTTTTTTTTTCTTCCCATTACAAAACTGTGCTTGGGGTGCTGAGAAAATTTCAACACAAAGACTTCATTTTTACAATAATGTTTTCATTTTAAAATATCCACGTCTAAGCTCAACAAAAATTCAAATCTGCCTAACATATCAGTTAAGAGAAAATGTCTACCTGAGAAGCAACAATTACATTAGTTTCGGTGCTATATCCTTGAAGAAATTAGGTTAGTGATTTTTTTTCACAAAGATATCCTAGGTCAAGTGAGATGAACTCATTTAAAAGACCCCAGTAAGATAAAGCAGATGATAAATGTATAAGACACAGCAATAGTTAAAAAGAAAAATTCACCAAACTGTCTCATAATTTTTGTCATTTATTAGAACAAGCATAGATCAAAAATCAGCTTTGAAAAAGTTTATATATAGAACCACTTTCTAATATGTGATAGCATTCTACTTAGAGTTGGATATTTCATGGCATTCAAATGCTTTGGAAATCTAAGAGAAAAAAAATTTAACAGAGACATAGCAGGTGTCAGTGTCTTCAAAAACTGGGCAGGACTGATACATTAGAAAGTTTCAATACCATTATGCTATAACCTCATTTCCCAAAGCCAGTATAAGTAACCAATGATACTGTGTCCAAATGGTATGCATAGACTATTTGAAGTGGTGTTAAAAGATGAATTCAATATTACCATTAGAAGCACTCCTATGCATAGCCCTTTATCACCTTACTCCTCCTTTCCTGGCCTACCTGCTGCAGACTATTCTGTAGAACCTGAAGCTCTTTTCACATTCCCCAAGGCTCACATTTGCCTGATGCTTCTCAATAGGTTTGCTCCATTGCTTCAGAAGGCAAAATACGTCATGTGAAAATTATCCCATACTTAAGTACTTAAACAAATAAAGCTGCAAAAAAAATGATTCATTTTAGAATCTTGACATTCTTGGCCAGAGCCAGGAAGCTAAAAGGAGACGGTGCCCCGATGTTGAAGAGTGATTAGCAATTAGGATCATTTCAACTGCAAGAAAATCACAGTTACAGTATCCTGTTTCTCTAAAACAGTTCCTCCATTAAAAGAGTCAGTAGTGACACTGGCTAGTAAGAGGCATTAAAAGAAACTTAATACATGGTGCAAATAGAAAAGATACTGCTTGAAATAAAACAATGTGCCTAAGAGCTCTGCCACTGTAGTTAGCAATGAAGAACCGCGGCATCCTGACTAGTAAATCAAATTTACTGCGATGTTGAAATAGAGAGATTTTTCTCAAACATATTCTACCTCCTTTCATACTCCTAATTGGTCACTGGAAATTACTGAGCCAACATTTCTGGCAGAGATGGAAAATGCATTTGGACATATTTTTTGTATTGTAAATATCAAGCATGACCACATCATTTAGAATCCGTACTTTCTCAACATTAATGGACTTCATTATTCCCTCCAAACACGCTAGTTACTAGCTAGCACAAAAACAATAGTCCTTCTTCCAGCAATCCACTGAGCTATGGTGTAGAGTGTATTTCCTGAGTCAAATTGAGCAACCCCTTTAGGAACTCACACATAAGTTTTAGTAAAACATAACTACACTGCTGGGTCAGTTGGGCTTTGTTTATTCACATATATTGTAAGAGAAAGAAGATAATACAACATTTTGGAATCTGGACTTGGAAACAATTTATGCTGAGAATAAACTGTCTCCTTTACAAACGTTTATAGGAAAAGATTTCAGATTGTGTGCTCAGCATCAAGTGGTACGTTTTATTCTTATTAATGTTTCATAAACACATGTATAAAAACAATATGCTCTCTCCTGCTTCTGAGTATTAAGTAGAATTATTGCAGCATCTGCTTCCAATGGTTGAGTGCACAAGCTATCCATGCCTTATCATAAATTCCACAATGCATTAAGATGCCATTAAATGTACCTCCCATGATTGTCTCCTAATTTACATTCTTTATAAATCATCAGGAAGGAGTCAAGTGGACTGGGAATAATCTGCCCTTGCTATCCCTTCTGCCACAAACCAAATGCCGTCCATCCTCTCCACTTTATTATTTTCAGCCTCCCCAAGTGCTCCTGGTCTGAGCTTTTGCAGGACGTTTAACATGGACAGATGTACCAAACACACGGTCATCAATGGTTCTTATATGATCACAATAATAGCATACAAATTAACTTTTAAAAATGACCTAAACATTCTAGACAAAGATAGAAGTCCTTGTCAAACCTGCTCTTCTGTTATAAAGCAGGGGTGCTTCTTTAAGATCCAGCAAGCAGGAGATCAAAAGAGAGTTGTATCTTAATGTACCCCTTGTCCCCCAGTCCTCCTGTGCCCTCACTATGAGGTTTCCATAGGCACAGTTTTTTTTTTTTTTTAATATGAATCAGGTCTTAGAACCTACCTGGTTCAATTCCCATCCAGTGGAGGATCCCCACAGGTCACTATCCCTCTGTTACATGAGTACTTGTAGTAAAAGGAACCCATATGTTTGTAAGAATCTCCATCGTGTTGCCATTCAGATGAACTCACTGTAGAGGTCTTGCAGGAAAGTCCTCACTTTTTTTATAATCTCTTCTTACTCTTGTTTCACAAAGAGTGATAGTGACTTTTCTTCCCTCTCGGTGGCCAGACTTAACTCATTGTTTGATAAATGACAGTGCTTCTGAGCTATAACATTCCTCTGATTTTTGCTGTCTTTGTCACTTATCTTGGAAACAACTATTGCTCAAAGCAACATGGCTCCTGCCGGTCTTAGGCCATGCACTGCTGTGAAGAGACAACTTAATCACAGCAACTCATAAAAGAAAAACACTTAATTGGGGCTGGTGTACAGGTTCAGAGGTTTAGTCCATTGTGATCATCCCAGGAAGCAGGATGGCTTGCAGGAAGACATGGTTTTAGAGAGGCTGCTTAGCAGTCTACATCTGGATCAGTATACAGCAGGAAGGGAACACAATACTCGGCTTGGCTTGAGCTTCTGAAACTCGAAAGCCCACTTCCAGTGACACACTTCCTCCAACAAGGATACTCCTACTTCAACAAGGCTACATCTCCTAATCTCTGTCTGTGGAAAAACTCCCTAATGACCAAGAGTTCAAGAATATGAGTCTGAGGGGGTTCATTCCTATTCAAACCACCACACTGCCTAAGTTAAAGTAATAATGATACTGTTGTCAAAACTAAAGGCAAAGAAAAGCTTTATGTGTTTTGTATTCTACATTCAACATTTTTGTTTCTATTGCAAAAAAAAAAAATGTGTGAATTTTAATATTGTTCATTGTGTTTTGGGTCAAGTCCCACAGCAATTTCATAGGAAAGAAGTTTTAGAACTATGGCCACATGGACAAATTCATATGTGTTCTGCATCAAAGCCTCTGGAAAAGAAAACAAACACTCATTTTAGACAAATACAAATCCCAAATGATCATCAATTTTGACAGATAAGTTAATGTGTCATGTTGGATTTATTTACTTATTTCAAGAAGTTATCTAATAAAAAGACCTTTTATTTCTAGACTGAGATTTCTTCCCAAGGTCATATAACTTACATATTTTAATAATTCTGTATGTTAAAATTGTAGATGTCACTTGCCATAGTATTGTCTTTGAATCTAAACCTTGTTTTGCTTTAGAAGGAAGAACATGGTCATTGGGCAGTGAATAGCTTTTGTTGTTGTGGTGGTTTTATTAATCATTTTATTCATTTACATTTCAAATGATATCCTCCTTCACAGTTTCCTCTCCATGAACCTTCCATCCTACCCTTCCTCTTTTTGCCTCTATGTGGATGCTCTCTCCACCCCACTCACTCCTGCCTCAACTCCATAGCATCCCCCTACACTGAGGCACCAAGCTTCCACAGGACCAAGGGCTTCCCTTCCCACTCATTCCAGATAAGGCAATCATCTGCTATGTATGTATCTGGAGCCATGGATCCTTCAATGTATACTCTGGTTGGTGGTTTAGTCCCTGGAAGATCCTGCGTGGTCTGGTTAGTTGATATTGTTCTTCCTATGGAGTTACAATACCCTATGTCTTCCACTGGAGTCCCCAGGCTCATCTTATGCTTGGCTGTACATCTGTATCTGTATTAGTCAGATGCTGGCAGAACTTCTCAGGGGACAGCCATGCCAGGCTCCTATCAGCAAGCACTTCTTGGCATCAGCAGTAGTGTCTGATGGGTTTGAGTCTGTAGATGGGATGGATCCCTAGGTAGTGTGGTCTTTGTATGGCCTTTCCTTCAGTCTCTGCTCCATTTTTTTTGCCACTGTCTTTCCTTTGGACAGGAAAAAGTTTGCATTAAAATTTTTGAGATGTGTGGGTGGCTCCAACCCTCAACAGTGGGCTATGCCTATTTACTGGAGGTGGTCTCTACTGGTTCTATCTCCACATTGTTGGATATTTCAGCTAAAGTCATCCACATTGCATACTAGAAGCCTCTCGCTTCCTGGACTTTCTAGTGGCTAACCTAGTTCCCTATCCCCCACTGCTACACATTTCTCTTCAATCTCCTGACCCTCTGTACTTTTCTCCTGTCCTTTCCCATACTTAATCCTGACCCTCTTTTCCCTCCCCCTCCTCTCCACATCTCAGGTTCTTTCTTCCCTCTACCTCCTTTGATTATTTTGCCCTCCCTTCCATGTAGCATTTAAGCACACACATTTTGGTCTTCCTTATTCTTAAGCTTCATATGTTTTGTTGGTGGTATCATGGGTATTCTGAGCTTTTGGGCTACTATCCACTTATCAGTGAGTACATACCATGTGTATTCTTCTGTGACAAGATTACCTCACTCAGGATGATATTTTCTAGTTCCATCCATTTACCTATGAATTTCATGAATTCGTCATTTTTAATAGCTGTGTAGTATTCCATTGTGTACATGTTCCACATTTTCTGTATCCATTCCTCTATTGAGGGACATCTGGGTTCTTTCCAGCTTCTGGATATTATAAATAAGGCTGCTATAAGCATAGTCAAGCATGTGTCCTTGTTTAATGTTGGAGCATCTTTTGGGCATATGCTCAGTACTGACAAATAAAGGAGATCTGATGCTTGGTTTTCCTCTTTGTTCTTTGCCCTGGTATTTACAACAGTGAGCCCCTGAACTGATATTGAAAGGTGCATAGAACAGAATGGGAATCCCCTCTACATTCCAGCCTGCTAAGAACATCAGAAAACCAGGTTTATTTTTGCTTCAGTCCCCCAGAAGAATAATTCATGATTCTGAAGAATCTAGAGAGGGAAAGATCATACAGGAGAATATAGAAAGCTATTCCTTTTAAACGAAGTATTAGCAGGTTGCACAAGGCTTTCATGTGCCCTTGTGCAGCACACTGTCTTTTGGGGGAGGCAGAGGCATTGCCAAGAAGCAGGTATCAGGAGGGAAGAGTAGGCGGAAAGCAATCCAAGTGTATGAGATGCTCTGACATCTGTCTTCTTCTCCATCTGTGAGGTTTCCATGGGTGCACCAGGTCCACGAAACCAATTTTAAATGTCACTTTCATCAGAACACAATCGTATTTTCTATCAAATGTAAAAGCAGTTTGTTTCTCAATAATAACACATATACAAGATTAAACTTTTACTGTCAGCTTTTCAGATGGAATTAAGGCTATGTTAATGTCAAAGAAAACAAGACTCTACTTTCCAAGTGTGGTGATTTAGAAAATAAATGTCCCTGTTCCTCATCTGTGATAATTATGTGCTGGTCGGAGATGTGCTTATGTATTCAGTGCAGGTAAAGTGGCACGAAAAAAATCACTGGAGAATCGTATTCTCCTTATTTCAGAGTTATGGCTGCTAATGCATGAAAAACTCTACAAGACAAACTAGAGACACAAGTGCACAAACACTGAGTCTTTGCTTCAAACCCAGATTAAACTAAAATATAGAAAAGATGAAACCAATTCAGTTGGACTTGGGTAAAGTGAAATCCCCTAAAGTTCACTTTTTTCTTTACTTTATCCAAGGCCAACTAAATATTGGTTGTAAGACTGGAACCAAAACTGTGGGTTTTTTTTTTCCCCAAATTCCGCTCATTTTTTTCCATTTAATTTAATTTTTCTAAAATCATACTCTGAAATGTGATTCAGATTTGTATTTTTCCTTCTGTATATTTAATCATGTGACTTCTTAGGATAAAAAATTCTGAAAATATTTATATTGTGCTTTATATTTAAGGTATAATTTGCAAAGTAATGTATACCTGTTTATCCTGGCTCCATCACCATACCTGTCTGCTATGGACTATGGACCAATCCTCTGAAACGGTAACCAAACATTTGATTAAATGGTGTTCTTTGATGAGATTTGCCTTGATTTTAGTCTCTCTTCACTGTAATAGAAGAGTGACTAGGACACTCTCATTCTGTCCCTCCCATCCCTCCTCTTTTTCCGCCTCTTCCTCCATCACTATTATCTCCCTTTTCTCTTTCATTTTTGCTCAGTAAATAAAAAAGACATAAACTCCTCATCTTCCTAATTTTCCTGAACTGCAATGAAATCTTGTTGAAGACCTACAGAATTTAATTGACATGTTTCTTCTAACACAAACACACACACACACACACACACACACACACACACACACACACACACACAC
>JADRCD010159445.1:9136-45075 GCA_019843815.1 Montemys delectorum | reverse complement strand
CACACACACACACACACACACACACACACACACACACACACACACACGCTTAATAAAACGAGCATTTCCCTAAGGTTCTACACAAGCTTGAAACTTCTTCACAGAGCCTAGAATCTAACACACAATTAAATGAGGAATAATGAACATTATGATTGACAAACTCTTCAGAGTGGTTTTAAGCTAGGTGCTATTTAAAACCATTTTTCTAACTTCCCTAACTCAGTATAATTTGAAAGTTCATTCTAAATACATACCCTTATACCTACAGCTAGGTGAAGAGCTCACCCTTTAACAAAGATACTTCTTTGTGTAGCAGATAGGAACAATTACAAAATTTCACAACTGATCTAAACACAGAGAACAACTGACTCTGGGGTGTTCAATATCATTTGAAAGGTCTACAACGTAACTGATACACCTAATGCTTAGGGAATATCATAGAAGATGGGCTGGATTGACTTTAAGAGCCAGTGAATTAATATCACTGCTGCTAGGTGCTGTATTCTAGAAATCATAGGTAATCTACATCCATGAAATTTCAACAATACACTTGTCTAAACAAGGACTGCATAAAATCAATACCAGTTGACATGACAACATGACTCTCACAAAGCCCCATCCTTAGAGAAAACATTATAGGCAAACAATGACTGTTGAAGGAAATTGTTTTTCTCTGAGAATAAAGCTTAATATTTTACCCAGCCCCAAATGGTGACACTTAAATACAATGCTGAAGTAACTTGTATTGAACTCCTCATTCCCGCTCTCCCTCTCCCTCTCTTTCTCTCCGTCTCTTTCCCTTCTCTCTCTCTCTCTCTCACACACAGACATACATACACACACACACACACACACACACACACACACACATCTATATATGTACCAATAATAGATAAATGAGAAGAGGGACATAATTGAGAAGGAATAAAGAGGATGATGAATGAGCTGGAAGGGTGAAATGAGAAGTGGAAATTACATGACTACAGTACTCAAGCACAAAAATTCACAAAAATAAAATATAATTAGCAGGCTATGACACATTCCACTGTTTTATGGTTTAAACTACTCAGATCGGAAATGATTTAAAAATGTTTCACAATGCCTCAAGAATCAGTCCTTTTGATAACCCATTAATGTTTTATATTGGGAAAGGTGAATGTATACTAGCAGTCTAATATTATTTCCTTTCATAATAGTATCATCTTAAAGACTTAGTGATGTTTCACTTCTTAATCTCATCAAGACTCACAGTGTAAGATGGTTTAAGGACAAAGAAGCAATGAATGGATACGGAGCTTTGGACTGAGCTTTGTGTTCTGAGCGTTCAGTGATCTTAGAACCTGGAGAAAAACTAAATCAGCACCAGACAGAAGGCTGACTAGGAAAGAGCACTGCTGTTGTCTTCACATTTTTAAACTAAAACATCCTCATTCCTCTAGGTTGTTATTCCTCCAGGATGCTGAAACAGCTTAAGGCACTGAAAGTTTGATGTTCTCTTTTGAAAATATTTCCTACAAGATTTAGTGTATGGAATAGTTCCATATTTAACGTGTGTGTTCTTAATCACTCCTGGGAATTAGGGAATAAGCTGCTTCTGTTTGCTTCTCATACTCTCCAGCTTCATAACAATCCACAGATCACATAGTGATCAGAAGTCAACACCAGAGAGTCCTTGCTCTCCACGCTGCAGAGGCCAGATGTGTTTCCATAGTGATCAGAAAAACCTACTGTCTACTCTACTCACAAGCTTCTGGTCTCTATCTTTAAGTGTAGCTGGCACCAAGACACAAGCCTTCTAAGCTTTTCTTAGTTTTTGGGGCAAACACTGGAATTAAGAGAAAGACCAAAGAGGAAAGCATCAGGTAGCTATCAAGATACATGAAATTACAAATTAGAAGCCCCAGAATTACTCTCAAAAAATGATAAAGACCTTGGTTGTTTGATTAAATGTGTTTTATTTTTCATCAATATTCTTTCTTTCTTTTTTTTTCTCAGTTCTTTATCACAACAGTTCCAACTCCTCATTTGAATGGGAAATGTGGTATTCGGTCAAGTAATAAAAGGCCTACGTGTGGCAAGGATACTTGAAGAGTGAATGGTGAAAAACCTGCCAAACTGTGTTATTGCAGAATGTGGAGAATTGAAAGGAGGAAGGACTGGGGAATACTCCCCACCTTAAAACCTTTGTATATTTTTTAATAGCCATATCCTAGTTCTGAGACTTGAAAAAAGTATTTCCAATGTTTTTTAAGTCTTCAGATATTAATAAAATTTTATCTACATCAATATTCTTTCTGTTGCCCAGAGAAAAGTAGGCAGAGTCAGAACACTGTATACACCATTGAAGTTGCTCAATTATTAGTATTTTATCCTAATTGAGCACCACAAAGTGTTCACATTGCACCAAATATTGAATTAGACACAGTTGCCCTCCAGTGACCTCAATTGTGGTAGATGCTTACTAATGCTGTCCAAGACTAATCAATTCTCAGTCCAGAAAGCAAAAGAGAATCGTCCATGGATTGACTGCTGGATCCTGTCTTCAGAAACACAGTGTGTGATGTTCCAATGCTAGGTCCCTGTTTCTATGCAATCATTCACAGTTGTCCTGGTTTTTGGGGTTGTCCCAACTTCCCATAGTTCTCTTGTCAGAAGTTAAGAACCCGCTGATGGACAAGTCTTCTAACAACCGACTCCAAGCTTCGAATTCTGAGTGTGTGCATGTGTGTGTATTTGTATGTGGGTGTCTGTCTGTGTGAATGTGTGTGGGAGTGTATGTGAGAGGTAAGCATGAGTATGTGAGTGTGTATGGGGGTGAGTGTGATTTGTGTGAATGTAAGAGTCTGTGTGTATGTCTGACTGTGTATGTCTGTTTGTATGTGTAAATGTGTGTGTGTGTCTGTATATGTGTGAATATGTATGTGTGTCTTACTTAAGGTTTTACTGCTTTGAAGAGATACCATGACCAAGGAAAGTCTTAGAAGGACATTTAATTGGGGCTAGCTTACAAGTTCATTCCATTATTATTAAGGCAAGAGTAGGGCAGCATCCAGGCAGGCATAGTGTAGGAGTAGCTAAGAGTGCTACATCTTCTTCTGAAAGCAAACAGGAGAAGACTGGATTCCAGGGAGTTAGGATGAAGGTCTTAAAGCCCACACCAAAAATGACACACTTCCTCCAATAAGGCTACAACTACTCCAAAAAGGCCACAACTTTTAAGAGTGCCATTCCCCAAGACAAGCAAATTGAAACCATCACAATCTGTGTATGTGTGTGTGTATGAGTGTGTGTGTTCACTTGATGTAGCTGGGCACACGTCTGTTCAGGTGTATTGTGTGTGTGTGTGTGTGTGTGTGTGTGTGTGTGTGTGTGTTCACCTGATGTGGCTGGGCACATGTCTGTTCAGGTATATGATGGGCCAGATATTAACCCTGGTTTCATTTCTCAGTTGATGTCCTCCCAGGTTTTTTGAAGGAAGATCTCTCACCTTCTTGCAGTTCAATATAAGCTGACTTGCTCTCCACTGAAACCCAAGGATCAACCTGTCTCTGCCTTCCAAACACAGAACTTAGCAGAATATGCTACCCATGCCTGGGTTTCTTTACATATTTTCTTGGGATAAAATTTAAGGTCACATGTTTCTACTGCAAGCAATTTCCTTGCTGTCCTGCCTCCCTAGCTACCATACCAAGCACATTTTAATTTAAATTATAGCACATGCTTGTAAAATTAAGTTTTTCTTTCTGACCACTTAATCCCCAGAAATAATGACTCTGAGACTAGTTATTTATTAATAAATGTTTATGCCATAAGCTTTTGCTTGTTCTCTGACTAGCTCTTAATTTATTATCCTTTATTCTTCTAACTTGAGTTCACAATGTGACTTTTTTTAATCCTTGTCTTCTTACATCTGTTCTCCTCATTCCAAGGCAAATCTCCTCTGTCTTTGACTATTTCCCAGAATTCTTTCTATCCCTGCCAGATGTCCCACCTCCTATTTCTTCCCTCAGCTCATTGGCCATAAGCTTTTTAATGACAGGGATATTTATGAGATATTCTCTCTACAGATGTTTCATGTACATAAAAAAATCAACAGATACTTAATTAGAAATAAGTATGTATATACATATAAGTAATAGAGTACATTATATATATAATGTACTCAGTATATATATTATGTATATACATATATTATATATACATATACATATTATATATATAATGTATATCTCCATAATCCTATTCTACTTGATATCCTAAAGTAGTATCTGTTCACTTAACCCCCTCAAAGATGTTTCAACATCATTTACTCTGTGAACAGACTGAATCAGATCCCTTAACTTCCAGAGCACACAGGAACACAATGCCAATGCCAATTCATAGGCTGCTTTATTGAGTTTTCACTTCCATTGGGAGCTGAGCCTCCTTACTCATATGCAAGATTCAAGCAATAGAAATAAGTGATGGCTTCTCACCTCACAAATAGAGTAAAAAAGGAAAGTAGTCACTCCAACAGCCTGTACCCAGACTCCAAAGAATCTCTGCCTGTTGAATCAGGAACAAAGGTGGATGGCAGGGTGGAACGGGGCAAGAAAAATAGCTCTTTTCAGTTAATTTACCCCATTTAAGATTTTGTGAGACTCTCAATAGCTGTGAGGATATCATTAGCCAGAATTTACTCGTGTGCCTATTACTAATAGAAAAGGAGAATTCAAAATTTTAGTTTTGTACCCGTGCACACTGATGACTGTATAAATGGCAAAAGTATTTCTTGCTAAGGAGGAATGAAGGAAAGAGGAGAAGGATAGGGGGAGAAAGAATAAGGGGAAGGAAGGAACACGAAGAGGAAGAGTCAACAGAAGAAATTGGGTTGTGGACTAGGAGTTTTAGGAAAAAGTGGATTATAACACACCAGGGATTAATTCCTTTTTCTTATTTCATGTGTGATTGTATGTAGCACCTGAATTATACTCTTTCTTAGCAACTTTCTATATAACAAACTACTCAGGTAAATATCCCTAGAGACATGTGGTTGGGGCTTTCATCTTCTTAGGTATATTTTTGTATCAAATTGACAAGGACTGGCCAGTACATCCTGAATGCCCCTTCACCTAGGTAGATGACACATAGCTCTAGAATCTCTAACCTCTGAGGAGCTCCAGCACAAATCAGGTTTTACCATTGCAGCATCCTGTAATGGCCTCCCCGGGCCTCCCCCAAAGACTCTGAACCTCTACCACTCCTTAAAATTTGACCGCAGACACTCTTTAAAACTTCTAAAAAGAACCCAGGACCCCCTTAGTCTACTCTTTTTGATATCTCCAAAGCAGATGCTATTCAGATGCTGCTGCCAATTTTGGAAACCTGTTTGGGATGGACCTTTTCCTCCTTAGAACATAGGAGCGGCAACTTTGTATGCTGAAACCATTGCTTTCTGGGAGCAAGCAACCCTTCAGCCTTGTTTTTCCACAAACTGGAATTATAGCTAGGTGGGGGATTTTCTATAGGGTGCTGCTCCACAAGTTCCAGGGCAGAACAGAAAGGTTTTCAGGAGCTGATAATCTCATTAATTATCCCTATCTTTTCTTCATCACAAGACTGCTGTAACACTAGCCTTCCTTTTCCTCCTTTCCTCTCTAAACTATGCATTTTTCATTTCTTACTTGTTGCTTCTTGGAGACCTGTATAGTGGTAATTTGTAATAATCATGGCAATGACTCAATGTTGTGCTCTCTTGAATTTTTCTGTGTCAAAGAAATCATTCCATTTCATTTTTTAAGTTAGCCTCAAGCAAGTTATCAAGATAAGGGCAGAATATATCTATATTCTTAACCAAAATATCACTGTAATCACCTCTAGCCAAGTTGATTACAGAGTCCATTTGTCTTCTGAAACTTCATGCCAGTACATTACTTTCAACTCACTGTCTTTCTAGATACTACTCGAACAGCATATTAAGCTCTGCTTATGACATTCAATAGTTTTCCTATTCCAAATTTCCAGTGCCTTCAACATTCTTCCAAAGAAAGAACATAATCAGGTTCATTCCAGCCAAAACCCCACTCCTGTTATCAATTTTCTTATTAAATTTCTATTACTATGGTAAAATATCATGACCTAAAGCAACTTGAAGAATAAAACATTTATTTCATGTTGTTGTTCCCAAGGGATACGTTCCATCAGGCAGCAAAGCCACAGCATGGCATAGGAGATGGCTGGATTTGCTTACTTGCATATTAAATTAGTTATAATAAAATGCATCTCAGGCTATTTATCCCATACAATATCACTTGAGATGATAATGAGGAATGAGAAAGTAAATAAATTCTTCTTTGTGCTGAAAGGCTTTTGGCATATATATCTATAAGCAAAGACAGACTAATAAGGAAAATGCAAATGAATTTCTTTAATGTAGATTTAAAGACTCAAATGACTGCCAAAGAGCAGCTACCTTGTGATATCAGTCATCTGTTCCTGCAAGGGAGGGAGAGCTGCTCCTCCAAATTCATTTTATCCCAGATAATGCCTTTCAGAGGAAAGTATAATCCAGGATCCAAGGCTACCTCACACTGATGCCTTGGATGCCTTAATGTAAACTTTGTTTATTGAAATTCTCAACTCAGAAGCACACTTACCCACCATGTTTCTAAATATATCTTATCGTAAACTGTGTCTCAGAACTGTGTTTGCCTCTACATGAGATATTGAACCTCTCCTATATGATGATGCATAGATTATTTTGACCTAAAAGTCTCTTATTTTCTTTGTTTATCAATACTTTAGGAATTATCCCTAGTGTTCTTTTTAAACATTTTAAGAACTATTTTAATTAAAATATAATTGTATCACTTCCATTTTCTTCCTCCAGCCCATCCAAAATCACCTTCCTATAGCTCCTTCAATGTTTCCCTCAAACTGATACCCTTTTCTCCCCTGATTATTGTTAGTTATGTGTATGTATATGTGTGTGTGTGTGTTTGTGTGTGTGTGCACGCATGCATGTATGCACAAATATATACAATATAACCTGCTGTTGATTTTATTATTTGTATACACAAGTTTATGGCTAAGCATTCTGTATTAGACAGTCAGTTGAGGAGTCAATGCTTGGGTTCAAGTGTTGTAATCTAGTACTAACAAACTGAAGGTACTTAGCAAAGACTTTATAATCATCTTCCCTTTTGTATCAATGTAACATTGGTTCCATTTGAATATAGTACAAAACATGTGTACGTGAGGGCTTCCTGAAATAAAGAAGGCAAGGGTCCAAAAGTGTCTTTATTTAGTTTAATAATCTAAGAACTCCTGCTTCTGAGAGTTCCTATTTCCTTTTAAGTACAAAGGACTCATTATACGAAAATGACACCTTTACAGGAGTATGTTCTTGAACCCTAACCCGATCATAATGACTTCCATATAGTAGCTGCTTTCATGTGCTGGCCACTGTTCTTAAATACTGGATGTCTAGGCCAAAACACTAGATTCTAACCAAGGTTCCATTGTGTGCAAATTGTCTTTATACCTCTTTTGGATACAAACAAACTATGGCCCTGATCAGCTTAACCAACAGCAGTGGTTCTCAAAACTAGTAATGAGAAGAAAATATTTAAATACAAGGAGTCATGATCCAGTGCTTGTAACCACTACATTTCGTTGCTTGTAAGTGATCATACACTATTCTGTGCAACTAAATCCAGGCTTCACATGAATTGTTTCTTCATAATTATTTTAATTTCTCAAGTACTTCAGATATCACATTGATTTGTATTCACCTATTAACAATTTAGGATTAATTTGAGTGTTCACTTTTTTTATCATTAATAAAAGGCAAATTTATTTCAATACAAGTGAATTAGTATATACTTATACATCTATTTATACTATACATATACAATGTATATCTACATTGAGTGAAATCTTACATTGCACTTATTTTTTTAAAGGCAAACAATATTTCATCAATATGCTTGTACATCAGTTCAACAAGGGATTAATGGGAAGCATCTAATTCAACTAAGACATGCTGAACCTGTAGCCACATCTGAATTCACATGTGTGCTTTAATCACAGGCAAAAGCATGTTTAAAGAACTTCTTGTGTTAAATGGATATCACTTTCCTGTTGCCTGACTTTCCTTTCTAAAAGTCATCTTGAACTCTCAAAATACTAGTATTGACCAGGAGAAAAGAATTCTTTTTATATAATTCTAATTGAGCTTTCAAATTGAAAGTGTATTAGATTTCAAATATAAATCTGAATCGCTGTTAATTTTATGAAGGTTACTTTCAAAGGGAAACATAAGTATCACAGGTGTTCATCTTCAGAACCAAACAAAAAATGACAGCTCTGGTCTCTTTGGAGATTCACTTTTCATGTACCTGGAATGCTTCATTACGCAACATTATTCATTATAAATGTCTCATTGTTCTGTCTAGCAACCAGATGTGCTGATGACAACTCTTTCACTCAAGGTAAATTATGTGATAATGGGAAGAAAGGAAATTATTTCATCTTGTGTTCAATAGGATGTAATCTTCAGGTTGGCATGTGCAAAAATAGCCAACAGTGACTTGAGACTGTTTAAGACAAGTTTATTTTTCTGGAAACTACTGGGTTTTGTTTGCTTGAAAAGAAAAAGAGAAAGAAAGAAATGAATTTGTAATTACGACATAATAGGATTCAGAAAATGCACATGGCTAATTTTATGCACACTAGACAGGGTTCAGCTGGCCTGAAGGAAGAATTTTGTTTACTTTGAGAAGGTTCATTAAGCCTGCGTTTTCAATGTAGCACACAAACATTGGAGAAAATAATGTAACAGTTTACTGTGATGAGCTGTGTGAGTAGAATGATCAGGTGAACCTGGTGTGACATTGCTCAGAACTGGGAGATTGTTTACTTTATATATATATATATATATATATATATATATATATATGTATAAATGTATATGTGTATGTGTACACACATACATACACATATATGTGTGCATATGTACATGTATATATTCATATGTATACATATTTTATGCATATATTTATGTATGTATTAATAATGTTAAGCAGAAAATAGTGTTTCTTATCATAAAGAATGATAAGGAATTGGATCTTAGTCCATGCCTGTAGTTCACTGGGAAGATTGGGATTAAAAAGACACATGGGTACACTCTCAGAGGCACTGAAGTAGGCAGAAGCATGGGCACAGGACATTGCCCATGTATTTGTATCATCAAATTCTACAACTTGAAGAGCTAAATTATGATTATACAAATAAGTCAGAATACAACCAGGAAAAGCACATTGAATTTGTGTTGTAATGGTACAACAGTGTAACAGATCAGAATCTTCTACACTAAAATCTGCCAGTGGTGCATAAGGTTTATTTTGACCTGAGGTGAAAATGATAAAAAGGAGATGTAAGTAAAGTCCTATGACACCTTCCTCTTGCCTGCACACAGGCATGAGTAAAAAGACTCTCTTAACTCCTCATAAGAACAGAGAAGGTAGGTTACTGGGGACAAATGGAGACCCTTGGCAGCCTGGAGATAGCAGAAGAAGAATTTACATAACAAAGGTTAATTTATTCCCAACACTCAATGTGGATACTAAAGAGAACTCCTACCCTCTGGAAGAACAGTTCATGATGGCAGTGTCAGCCTCTCCACTCTACTGTTTTGAGACTGGGTATATTTCATTGAACCTGAAGCCCAATGATTCATCTAGATTTACCTCCAGTGAACTTGCCGGCTTCCATCTACCTTGCATTGAATAACATGTGTGCACTACCCTGTCATTCATTTAAGTCACCATGTTTTCAAGCCAAGCACTGCCCAGAATTCTTTATCTCACCTTCCCCTTTAAAACATTTTAATATTTTGACAATTATTCTGTTTGAATAATTTGAAACATATATGTCAAACAATCTTTACTTCTGAATCTGTACTTTATAGCTAGATTCTGTCTTTGTTACGAGCTATGAAAAACAGAGAGATAGATAATTTCATTCCTCTTGTGAGGCAAATGAAATAGAATAAAAATATAAGTCCTGAGACAAACCCAAAATTAGTTCCAAATGACTCTTCTTCAAAGGATGTTTGTAGCAAAACTAAGGCCATTCCTAAAGAGTTCACACACTTTATATGTATTTTAATGAGGAAGTGGGTTTCATCTTAATCAATTAAAAAAAGAACCCTCAGAGCTTGCAGGGACTAAGCCACTAACCAAAGAGTACATAAGGTGGGACTAATGGCTCCAACTGCATATGTAGTAGAGGATGGCCTAGTCGGTCATCAGTAGGAGGGGAGGCCCTTGGTCCTGTGAAGGTTCTATGCCCCAGTGTGGGGGAATGCCAGGGCCAGGAAGCAGGAGAGGGTAGGTTGGTGAGCAGGGGGAGCAGGGAGTAAATAGGGGTTTGTTCTTTTTTTTTTTTTTTTTTTTGAGGGGAAACTGGGAAGAGGATATCATTTGAAATGTAAGTAAAGAAAATATCTAATAAAAAATAAATTAAAAAAGGAACCAATCTTTTTTAACCAGAGTTAATATGTATTAACTCATGCTTTAACCCGAAGAAGAAAAGCCATTCAATTTGCTTTTTATTATGATTATTATTCTGTATCCTTGTTCCCACTGTACAAAAATCAATCAGTCTTTCATGCCCAGGGGAGCTTTTTTATTTTATCAAGTGAGGTATTGGACAATATTAGAATCACAAACAAAAGACAACTACACCTTTAAAGTGAACGTGATCTCCCTTTGTCTTTTCATAGTATGATATGGAGGATATGGCTACTGTCTGGCCATCTCTTTAAAGACTATTATTATAGTGAATCACTTTATTAGACCAATATTACATAAATAATTAGATAAAATAGTTGTACACTAAATAAAGTAATATTTAGAAAACAGCATTTTCTTTTTAAAATCAATACTTCTTCAAAAAGTAATTATTTTTCACTGTTATCCACTCTAAGTGATCATCGTTAAAAACTAGAACTTAATAAATATTAATCACATATTTGAATTTGATATAAAATTAAATAGATCATATAATACAAATAGAAATCTGTAACAATAATTTTATATGATATAAATAATTTTATGTTTATACTGTTTGAAAAGAAAGAAGTATCTTTTATTTCCTATAAAATATCTAAGTTCCCCAAAAAAGAAAATTAAAAAAAAAAAATCACTTACATACCTCGAGTATCATCTCTGTAATAGAATGTTTACATATTAATGTAGGAATGAGAGTTTAATCCTTAGAACTATAATTAAAAGGGTCCTTCACAATTCTACAATCTAGAAATCTAGTTTACTATTGTATCTGGTCAACATATATTAAAACTATTTACATGCTCCATTATAGTGAGTCTAGAACTACAAATATGTGCTCACTGTTGCAATGAAATGCACTTCATTTCTGGTCAGCACAGAGAGTTGATATCTTCTGCTTCCACTTTGTTCAGGTTACCCTCAGCTCCTAGTAAGTTCCCACACTTATGCTCCACTCAGTGTACAAAGAGATTAGCATGAACACTACAGCCTAGAATTCCTATGTTCAAAAAACCCTTCTGCTTCAGCCTCCCAAGGAGGCAGGCTGAGTATGTATATGCCATTGAAGATATTTACATACAAGGTTAAGGCTGAAAAGCTTAACTGCATCTTTATTATTTCTAGTCACTTAAGGACAATTAATCACATCCTAATGGATAAGAAAGCTAGTAGCTATAAGCTAGAGGTCCAGGAGGTTCTGTTTGTTATACAATTTGAGGTACTACAACAAATGAATTTATATCATTTTAAAATAAACATGTTGAATGGGATCTTTGTTTCATCTGGTATTTTAAGTCATTTGAACAGGATATGCATTTTCATAGGACATGTTTTTGCATATAAATATTTGAGTAGGTGATAGGTCCATTTGGCATTATTTTACATGCAACAATTCATTTTGTATTGATTCTACTTTGATCCTGATCTGAATCCAATGGAAGTAAGCTAAGGACAAGCTCTTGTTTCAAATCTGAAGATGCAAATTGATAATCAAGACTGTGACCACTGTCACCTTTCCAGCCGTTTGTGATATTATTATGAGTTATAATTTAAGTCATGTAAGTGACTGATGGTTATATCTACCAGATGAGAGAATGAAAGATGTGAAAAAAGTGGGCCAACTTCACTGACAAACCAGATCTAAGATGCTTGTTCATGAGGTCTAGTGATTACTCAACCTCTTAGAGATGTGCTTATCCCATAAGTATATATTGCCTGCCTAAAACTGATTAACAATCATTATGTCACTATCAAAAGAAATAATTTAATTATAATAGAAAACTAGTATAGCAAAATTCACATAATACAATGGATATTGAGCACAAATTTTAAACATTATTTAATTCAATACCCATAATATCCTTATGTTAAATAAATTACTATTATTAATGTTGGTGGTTTGGATGAAAATAGCCCCCATCAGATCATAGAAAGTGGCACTATTAGAAGATGTGGCCTAGATGGAGTGGGTATGGCATTGTTGAGAGTGTATCACTGGGGGCAGGCTTTGAAATTTCAAAATCTTTACTGGTGTAAGGTGGAATCTCAGGTTGTTTTGATTTGCATTTCTCTGATAACTAAAGATGTTCAACATTTCTTTAGGTGCTTCTCAGCCATTCAGTATTTGTCAGTTGAGAATTCTTTGTTTAGCTCTGTACCCCATTTTTAATACGGTTATTTGATTCTCTGGAGTCTAACTTCTTGAGTTCTTTGTATATATTGATAGCCCTCTATCAGATATAGGATTGGTAAAGATCTTTTCCCAATCTGTTGGTTGCCATTTTGTCCTATTGACAGTGTCCTTTGCTTTACAGAAGCTTTGTAATTTTATGAGGTTCCTTTTGTCAATCTTGACCTTAGAGCATAAGCCATTGGTGTTCTGTTCAGGAAAAATTTCCCCTGTGCCCATGTGTTCAAGGCTCTTCCCCACTTTCTTTTCTATTAGTTTGAATGTATCTGGTTTTATGTGGAGGTCCTTGATCCACTTAGACTTGAGCTTTGTACAAGGATATAGGAATGGATCAATTTGCATTCTCCTATATGTTAACTGCCAGTTGAGCCAGTACCATATGTTGAAAATGCTGTCTTTTTTCCACTGGATGGTTTTAGCTCTTTTGTCAAAGATCAAGTGACTATAGGTGTGCGGGCTCATTTTTGGGTCCTCAATTCTATTCCATTGGTCCACCTGCCTGTCACTGTACCAATACCATGCAGCTTATATCACAATTGCTCTGTAGTATAGCTTAAGGTCTGGGATGGTGATTCCATCAGAGGTTCCTTTATTGTTGAGAATAGTTTTGGGTTTCCTGGGTTTTTTGTTATTCCAGATGAATTTGCAAATTGCTCTTTATAAGTCTGTGAAGAATTGAGTTGGAATTTTGATAGGGCTTGCATTGAATCTGTAGATTGCTTTCTGTAATATGGCCATTTTTACTATATTAAACCTGCCATCCAGGAGCATGGGAGATTTCTCTGTCTTCTGAGATCTTCGATTTCCTTCTTCAGAGACTTGAACTTCTTGTCATACAGATCTTTCACTTGCTTAGTTAGAGTCACACCAAGGTATTTTATATTATTTGTGACTATTGTGAAGAGTGCTGTTTTCCTAATTTCTTTCTCAGTCTGTTTATCTGACGAAATTCTGGAGAAAGAAGAACACTCTTTCATTGTTGGTGGGATTACAAGCTGGTACAACCACTCTGGAAATCAGTTTGACAATTCATCAGGAAATTGGACATAGTACTACCAGAGGACCTACTTATACCACTCCTGAGCATATACCCAGAAGATGCTCCAACATGTAATAAGGATACATGCTCTACTATGTTCATAGCAGCCTTATTTATAATAGCCAGAAACTGGAAACAACCCAGATGTCCCTCTACAGAGGAATGGATACAAAAAATGTGGTACATCTACACAATGGAGTACTATTCACCTATTAAAAACAATGAATTTTTCTATTACTTTGAGTGTATCTGGTTTTATGTGGAGGTCCTTGATCCACTTGAATTTGGGCTTTGTACAAGGAGATAGGAATGGATCAATTTGCGTTCTTCTATATGTTAAGTGCCAGTTGAGCCAGTACCATTTGTTGAAAATGCTATATTTTTTCTCTGGATGGTTTTGGCTCCTTTGTCAATGATAAAGTGGCCATAGGTTTGTGGGTTCATTTCTGTGTCTTCAAGTCTATTCCATTGATCTACCTGCCTGTCACTGTACCAATACCATGCAGTTTATCACAATTGCTTTTTAGTACAGCTTAAGATCTGGGATGGTGATTCCACCAGAGATTCCTTAATTGTTGAGAATAGTTTTGGCTACCCTGTTTTTTTGTTTTTGTTATTCTAGATGAATTTGCAAATTGTTCTTTCTATGTCTGTGAAGAATTCAGTTGGAATTTTGATGGGGATTGCATTGAATCTGTACATTGCCTTTGGTAAGATGGCCATTTTTACTGTATTAATCCTGCCAATCCACAAGCATAGGAGATCTTTCCATCTTCTGAGATCTTCAATTTCCTTTTTCAGAGAATTGAAGTTTTTGTCAAACAGATCTTTTACTTGCTTAGTTAGAGTCACACCAAAGTATTTTATATTAGTTGTAACTATTCTTAAGGGTGTTGTTTCTCTAATTTCTTTCTCTACTTGTTTATCCTTTGTGTAGAGGAAGGCCACTGATTTGCTTGAGTTAATTTTATATCCAGCTACTTTGCTGAAGTTGTTAATCAGGTTTAGGAGCTCTCTGGTGGAATTTCTGGGGTCACTTAAGTATGCTGTCATATCATCAACAAATAGTGACAATTTGACTTCTTCCTTTCCAATTCATATCCTTTTGATCTCCTTTTGTTGTCTAATTGCTCTGCTAGGACTTCACGTACAATATTGAATAGGTAGGAAGAGAGTGGGCAGTCTTGTGTAGTCCCTCATTTTAGTGGGATTGCTTTAAGTTTCTCGCTATTTAGTTTGATGTTGGCTACTGGTTTGCTGTATACTGCTTTTACTATGTTTAATTATGGGCCTTGAATTCTTGATCTTTCCAAGACTTTTATCATGAAGGGATGTTGGATTTTGTCAAATGTTTCCTCAGCACCTAATAAGATGATCATATAGTTTTTTTCTTTGAGTTTGTTTAAATAATGAATTATGTTGATGGCTTTCTATATATTGAACCATCCCTGCATCCCTGGGATGACTTGAGCACAGAGGCACAGGGGAAAATTTCCTGAACAGAACACCAATAGCTTATGCTCTAAGATCAAGAATCAATAAATGGAACCTCATAAAATTGCAAAGCTTCTGTAAGGCAAAAGACACTGTCAATAGTACAAAACGACAATCAACAAATTGGGAAAATATCTTTACCAATCTGATAGAGGGCTAATATCCAATATATACAAAGAACTCAAGAAGTTAGACTCCAGAGAACCAAATAAGTCTATTAAAAATGGGGTACAGAGCTAAACAAAGAATTCTCAACTGATGAATACCAAATGGCTGAGAAGCACCTAAAGAAATGTTCAACATCCTTAGTCATCAGGGAAATACAAATCAAAACAACCCTGAGATTCCACCTCACACCAGTCAAAATGGCTAGGATAAAAAACTCAGGTGACAGCAAATGCTGGCAAGGTTGTGGAGAAAGAGGAACACTCCTTCATTGCTGGTGGTATTGCAAGCTAGTACAACTACTCTGAAAATCAGTTTGACAGTTCATCAGGAAATTGGACATAGTACTACCAGAGGACCTAGTTATACCACTCCTGGGCATATACCCAGAAGATACTCCAACATGTAATAAGGACACATGCTCTGCTATGTTCATAGCAGTCTTACTTATAATAGCCAGAGACTGGAAACAACCCAAATGTCCCTCAACAGAGGAATGGATACAGAAACTGTACATCTACACAATGGAGTACTACTCAGCTATTAAAAACAATGAAGTTATGAAATTCTTGGTGAAATGGATGGATCTGGAGAATATAATCCTGAGTGAGGTAACCCAATCACAAAAGGACACACATGGTATGCATTCTCTGATAAGTGGATATTAGCCTAGAAGATTGGAATACACAAAGTACAAATCGCAAACCACAAGAAACTCAAGAAGAAGGAAGACCAAAGTGAGGATACTTAGTTCCTTCTTAAAAGGGGGAACAAAACACCCATGGAAGGAGTTGTAGAGGCTAACTATGGAGCAGAGACTAAAGGAAGGGCACTTCAGAGAGTGCATCACCTGGGAATCCTTCCCATCTTCAATCACCAATATAGACACTATTGTGAATGTCAACAATGCTGGATGACAGGACCCTGAGATAGCTGTCTCCTGAGAGGCTCTGACAGTACCTGACTAATACAGATGTAGAAGCTTACAGCCATCCATTGGACTGAGTACAGGGTTCCCAATGAAAGAGCTAGAGAAAGGACTGAAGGAGCTGAAGGGTTTGCAGCCCCATAGGACGAACAACAATATGAACCAACTAGTACCCTCAGAGCTCCCAGGGACTAAACCACCAACCAACAAGTACACATGGGGGGAATCATGGCTCTAGCAGCATGCATATAGCAGAGGATGGCCAAGCCGATCATCAGTGGGAGGAGAATACCTTGGCCCTGTGAAGGTTCTATGCACCAGTGTAGGGGAATGCCAGCGCTAGTAAGCAGGAGAGGGTGGGATGGTGAGCAAGGGGAGGGGGGAGGGAACAGGGGATTGTTTTAGCTTTTGAGTTTTTTTTTATTTTATTGTTTTTCTTATTTTATTTTATTTTATTTTATTTTATTTTATTTTATTTTATGTTGGGAGAGGAACCTGGGAAAAGAGATATTGTAAATAAGAAAACATCTAATAAAAAATGAATTTATGAAATTCTAGGGGAATGGATGGATCTGGAGAATATCATCCTGAGTGAGATAACCCAATCACAAAAGAACACATATGGTATACACTCACTGATAAGTGGATATTAGCCCAGAAGCTCAAAATATCCAAAATACAATCTACAAACCACAAGAAACTCAAGAAGGAAGACCAAAGTGTGGATACTTCGATCCTTCTCAGAAGGCAGAACAAAATACCCATGGAAGGAGTTGCAGAGACAAAGTGTGGAGCAAAGACTGATAAAGAACAATCCAGAGACTGCTTCACCTGGGAATCCTTCCCATATTCAATCATCAAACCCAGACACTGTTGTGGATGCCAGCAAGTGCTGGCTGACAGGAGCCTGATATAGCTGTCCCCTAGTTCCTGACATGCAGAAGTAGAGGCTCACTTTCATCCATAGGACTGAGCACAGGGTCCCCAATAAAGGAACTAGAGAAAGAACCCAAGGAGCTGAAGGGTTTGCAGCCCCTTAGGACGAACAACAATATGAAATAACTAGTACCGTCAGAGCTCCCAGGGACTAAACGATCAACCAAAGAACACACATGGTGGGACTCATGGCTCCAGCAGCATATATATAGCAGAGGATGGCCTAGTAGGTCATCAATGGGAGGAGAGGCCCTTGGTCCTGTGAAGTTTCTGTGTTCCAGCGTAGGGAAATGCCAGGGCCAGGATGAGGGAGAGGGTGGGTTTTTGAGCAGGAGGAGGGAGGTGGGACCAGGGGGATTTTTTTGTTTGGTTTGGTTTGGTTTTTTGTTTTGTTTTGTTTTGTTTGTTGTTGTTGTTGTTGTTTTGTTTTGTTTTGTTTTGAGGGGAAACCAGGAAAGGAGATATTATTTGAAATGTAAATAAAGAAAATATCTAATTAAAACATTCCAAAGTCTTAATCAGGCCCAACATCACTCTCCCTGCTGCCTGCTGATCTAGATGTAAAACTCTCAGCTACCTCGCCAGCACCATCTCTGACTTTCTGACTCCATGGTTCCCTCAATGATAATTAATTAAACCTCTGAAACATAAGTCAGCCTTAATTAAATTCTTTCCGTTATAAGAGTGGCTGTGGCCATGGTGTCTCTTCACAGCAACAGAAACCCTAGCTAAGACACTAATACTATCCTAGTTTCCATGTAGGTAAATAGAGTTCCATATATACTAACATGACTTGCTCAGTTTCCATAGTAAAAGACAAAAAGAAAATATGGACCAAATCATTTCTCATTCCAATGTACTTACTTCTATTGCAAAGGGAATTCCTAAGTTGTGGGGGCATTGCTCTCCCACAACTGTCCAGTTTTAGTGCCACCGTCACCACAGCATTGTCTATAGAAGCTGATTGTGTCCTCAAGGTCCACTCAGTCCTAGTTCTCCCCAAATCATGGTCTTCATCTATGTCTCCAAACTCTTTTTTTCTTATTTCTTTTTTTAAAAAAGTAGTTATACACATTGTCTATGTCATTTAAATATTTAAAAGAACAAGAAAAAATTGACTCGTGGTGTTCTCTTTTGTAGAAAACAAAAGGTTGTATCTAGATCGCTGAATTGTCTCAGACAGATTGTCTCTGGCATGAGAAATATTTCGATATATACCTAGCTTAAAAATACTTAGCAGTTCTTTTATTCTCTCCTCCTCCTCCTCTCCTTCCTCCTCTTCCTCCTCCTCCTCCACCTCCATCCTTTCTCTCTCTCTCTCTCTCTCTCTCTCTCTCTCTCTCTCTCTCTCTCTCTCTCTGCCTTTCACTCCTCTCTCTATGCCCCACATAATCTCTTCTATACCAAAGAACAAAAAACAACCCCCCAAAACAAACAAACAAACAAACAAACAAAAAAGTTGGCAGTGTTCTAAGAATTCAATTAGTACCTTGTTTCCATTTTTCTAATGTTAATATGAGTTGTATTGTTGTACTTCTCTGAAATTTCGATTATATTTATATGGATTCTAGAAGCACATATCTTGCAAGGTATACTTAAATGCAACCACAGAAAACCTTGATTACAGTATTCCCATACTCTGTATTCAAATCTATATGAAGTATTGTAAGAATTCTGAAAAATGATACTACTATCAAAGCTGTCTGTGAATAATCTCTAGAAAGCTTTCCTTTCTCCTAAAATGATCCTCCCAGCATGTGAGTTGTAAGGAATTGAGCTAAACTGCTGTTGGCGTGAAGTGTAATAGAAAATTTCAGAAATAAATTCAATGGTGGTTTAACCTACCACACTAATGGAGGGAAGCATATGCCTTTATCATACATCTTCCTGAAGTATATCTTAAGGTCTCATTGCCTTTGGCATCAACCAGCTGAAAACATTAAACTCTTTTAGCTCTTTTAGTGCAAAGATCTAGTTTGACCTAAGTCGTTGCAGGTAAAAGGTGCATATGATTTAGGGTCTCTAATGCAATAGCTAATAGCTTTGCTGGAGGACCACATTTTATGTCCCCAATGGATGCTTCCTGTTTCTTTCACTTTAATTATCCAACATTTTAGGTATGGTTCTCTCTTTCCAACTTCCCTGTTGTTTTAAAGTTAATCACTGTTCATAATTGCAGTGCTGGATCATTGAGAAAGAAGAAAGAAGCCATTCTCTAAAGTCATGTATTTCTCCTGCTGATAGCAGGATTGTTCCCCAAAGAATATTTCCAGCACATTGTCCATTTTAGTGACAATTGTCTCCAGAAACATGCTTTGTATAATTTTCCCTGAAACACCATTTGACCCATTATTAATTTAATGGACTTTATGATTTTTCCTTTTATACAAAAACATGCATTCCATTTCCTTAATTTCATCTCATTTTCACTAGATATGAGAGACCATAATGGTCTAGGTAATTTCTCTACATTTTCTAACAACTAATTTTTCCCATTAGATAATGATAAAATGAAAATAGAGTAACTTTATATATACTATATAATACTAAATTGGATTTTCACCAGTTGTACTGGAAAATGAACTATATCTTAAGATGTTTACCTTTCAAAGAACCACAGAAGTGATATAAATTCTGAAAAGAAAATACAGACAACTTTGTTTGAATAATTACAGTCTTTTAATATCTTATCTCAAAATTTGTAAATGTATTCAGTGGATATACAATTGAAAGGTGTAGGAAGTTAATCAAAAGAAGTCTCACATCTTGCCACTAGAAGACAAATTACTACAACTCCTCTAACAATGTTTCAAATATAATACTTTATGTTTTGTCCATGATACAAAAAAATGGTACTTTTACATATAACAACTTGTAATAAATGAAAGGAACAGGTAAAAGTTAATGTTTTGTATAAGATTATAGTTAATGCATAGACTTGATGCATGGTACTCACTTTCTACCTATTTGTTCATTGAACTAACTCATTTGTTTTGAAACTAATATAAAAATTACAGCCTCAAAATGATAATTCAGTCTTGAATGATTTTTAGGCAGGTAAGGTCATATTTTTGACATCAATAATAATTACTTCAAATACCTTATTCCAAAATCCTAGAAGGATACACACACACACACACACACACACACACACACATATATACTCACACACACATATATACACATGCACACACACACACACATATATATATATACATATATATATATATATATATATTGAAAATTTGGATTATAGATATGGCCACAGAAATGAACAATTGTTGGCATAGATGTGTGTCTCATTCTGTTGCATTATTCTCATTTTATATACATATATATGTATATATACATAAATATATATATATGTATATTCTTGTAATTTTTTATGCCCAGTCTGAATAGGGACCGTATCAATGTCACTTCCTACTGATGTATTCTGTCATTGACCATATTCTTTGGTTACTGTAGTCTTTATTTATAAATCTTGTCATTTTAATCTATGTATTTCACAATGTCAAGGCCAGTGTCAACCTGAAAGTAAGTCACACAGTAGACATTGAATATTTGGATTGAAGGTACGGCCACAGATATGAACAATTATTGGCATAGATATGTGTCCCATTCTGTTGAGTAATTTTTCAGCTCAAGTTATTAAGTCTTATGGAGTTGTTGCTTTCTTCATTCGAGCCACTAAAGATCTAATTTTTTTTTTCTCCTTCCCATCCATTGTCCATCTGAGATAGCAAGAGGGAGAGAAAGAAACACGTAGGAGAAAGATGTTGTAACATATTCAGTAGTTTCGTTTTGGGTTTAGGTTTTGGGCACTAATTTCATCTATGTTGTTCTTCCCTGAGAAAAAGTGACGACTTGCAGAACAAAATGTTTTGTTTTTACTTACAATTCCAGGTTACAGATCAGCATTGTATGGAAGCCAAGCAAGAATTTCAAATAACTAGTCATGTCATATCCGAAGTCAATTCCGAGATGAAAAATGCATATACACACACACACCAGATTGCTTCTTGTATGCTTGATTTTTTAGTACTTCATGATTCAGGATCCCTGCCTTTTAAGTGGTGCTGACTCTAATGGGCGGGACTTTAAATTAATAACAATTTAATTAAGACAATTGCCCACAGACATGCCCACAAGCCAATCCAATGTAAAACTTTCCCCACTAAGACACTCTTCTCAGATGATTCTTGGTTATATCAGATTTACAACTAAAGCTGCCTATCACACGAACCTGTAACAAGTGAAGTATTCACTTAACAAGAAATGTAATAAAAAATTATTTAATGAGACATGGAAAGTACATGAATGAAAAGTCAAAAGTAAAAGGAAATTATGTACTTTTATTATAAGTTTGATGAGAAATGGATGGTTGTGGGGATGTATGATTGGATTACAATCCAATGGTAAATAATAAACTGGGCATAAGAGCTAACTGCACTTTCCTATGTCTTTAGAGTTAAGGATATCACCTTGTTATTGGTAGAGCCGGGTTCTCTCGGGGAAGTGTATCATGAACTTCATGGGAAGTTTAGCTGTGACCTGCTTCAAACCTGAACAGTAGACAAACGCCAAAGAGACTTTCCTGTTTCATGTGCAATTTCCCATAAGCCTACAGACCATATATCAAACTTGATGTCATCAACTCCATCAACTGAATTGAAATGAACTAAGGCACATAGAAAATCTGCTTAGAAAAGGAAAATCCGCATACATTTATTTTCAGGGAATTAAAAAGTAGTATCTAAGAATCGGGAAAAGAAACAGGTAGCACATATTTGCACATTGTGAGTATAAATCATTAGAAGTAAATAGTCAAATATATCCACAAATAGGTGAAGGCCCAAGTCTACTGTATGGGAATAAAATTTTAAGTTAGATAATTATTTAAATTTATTTTTTCTTTACTATCCAAATTTATTGCCCTGTGAAGTCACAATTTATTGTCTCTTTATGTAAACTTACAAAATAGAAATAATTGGTGGGAATTTAAAGATGTAATATTTATTGATATGAGATATTGCTAGAACAGTGTTTAATATACAAAAATTCAACCTGTATATATTAGGTACAGTTTGCTTCCCACCACTATCACTGTGTGTCTGTCTGTCTGTCTGTCTGTCTGTCTGTCTGTCTGCCTGGCTGTCTGTCTCTGTCTCTATCTCTGTCAGTCTTTTCTCTAACTCCATGTCTCTCCTTCCTATCAGAGCTGACTGATAAAATCATAATACCTCCCTTAAAATTAAAAGTAACATATCTGCTACACCTTTATCAAGGAAACAACCATAAAGCAGGTGCTACATTGAACGTAGAGCCCAAAGATCTAGTTGACTGGGCGCTTTAGCCCAATTCCAAGCCTCAAAGGCCAAGAATCAGCATTGCTGATCTTACAAACAAGAAAAGTTAAATACTCCAGACTAGCCAGAAACCAAAAAAGGGCCTTTGCCCCTCCCTTGGCTGTATTTAGGCCTTCAGTAGGTGTAAAGGTGTTTAGTGAGTTCAAGACTTTCCTACCCAATGTGTGACTCTAGGACATGCTAATCTTTCTAGAAACATATTCAAGACACAGCATAAATATGACTTAGTAGATAACTGGGCATCACTTGCAAATAAATTGATACATTAAATTAGCCATATGAAGGTAAAACTTAAGAAGCAGATAGCTATAACTCTGTTCTTCAAGTTTGGGATGACCAGAATGCTCAGTGATATGCTGAATATGCAGAGGAGAGCACATGCCAAGCCTGTTCTTTGTGGCTGAGCGTTTGTTTCATGGTGGTCACCTAGTGTGGAACTGTTGGCTTAAGATTCCAATATTCCGCCGGGTGGTGGTGGCACATGCCTTTAATTCCAGCACTTGGGAGGCAGAGGCATGAGGATTTCTGAGTTCGAGGCCAGCCTGGTCTACAAAGTGAGCTCCAGGACAGCCAGGGCTACCATGCTCATCATTGTCTTCTTTACTAGCTTGCATATTGTTCTATCCCAAGTAATTAAAAAAACAGAAAAACAAGCAAAATTGGTATTTTAAAACATCTATGTAAACCAAAACTTTACATAAAAATCAGTTTCTTATTAGTTACGGGACAGAGTAAAAAATCATTGTGTATCAATGCTGAGGAATAATGTACAAGAATAGAGAAATAACCCTATAATTACATTCATTAATCTTATTTGCAACATTTGAAAGTGAATTACAAAAAATATTAAAGTCTAGATATTACTATTTTTGTTTCCCTAAAGGCTGACACACAGATTCTTCCTCTCTTATAGAATTTCTATTACTATAAAACTTCTTAATCTTCCTAACTGTACATATAATACACAACAACAATGATGATTGTCAATGCTGAAGAGAGATTGGTCCATATGATTATGATGTAACACTATGAGCATCTGCTGGTTGCTTCCTGAGAGTTTATGCTATTGAGGTCCCAAAGAAACACATCAAGAGTAAGAGATAAAGCCCCTTTGCAGAGAAACCAGGGCAATTGACTGTTATTTTTTCTCCACAAGGATTAAGCCCGTTCCAACATTAGAGGCTGTGAACAGAGAGTTATCTAACAAGCCCATGATCTCTGCAAAGCATGTGCTGGAAAGGGAACCAGAGGATTATTATTTCAAAGTGACTCAAACAGACCTTTCTACTACAAAGTGTCTTTTCAATTAGAATGCTGGAAATCAGACAGTGAGAAGATGTAAGGTAAGTCTGGCAGGCAAGGTAGGGCTGCCAACTTCTACCGAGTACCCTTCCTTTCACATTTGACTCATCTCCTTGAAGAAACTTGGGGTACTACATATATCAGTTCCCTATACCTCACCCCCACTTTTTCCTTAGAATGCCTGTGTTCATCCCATTATTCCTTCAAGTCTACCATGAAGAAACAATCAGTGTTTGAAGCTTTTGTTTGGAAAAGGTAGCCTTTCCCCTCTCTCTCTCTCTCTCTCTCTCTCTCTCACACACACACACACACACACACACACACACATATATATATGTATATGTATATATATATATATGTATATGTATATGTGTGTATATGTATGTATGTATTTGCTCACTATAAGTGGGCTATGTTTGTGTTTCCAATCATGGAGAAATTAAATGAGTGGATCATTTGATAATATCTCTGTGTTAGAAACATCTACTAATGACCTTTGTTACTGAAGACTTAGGTCCTCAGGCAATGAACACTGATTAAGAAAGAAGCCTGCTGATTTTACAGCTATATAAAATAGAAGGCATCTTTGTGTTAACGGAAAGGGGTTGGGAAGAGAGAGAAATGTAAAAAATGAGTGAGCTATAAAAACAGAAAGGTTTTTCCCTTCCTTTGTGCTCCAGTGTTTTACAAGGCATCCACAGATGCGCATACTCAGGGACAATCATGAGCAGATACATGGAGCTCAGCCCGTGTAATGGGAGCTTCACTCTTTCTCAAGAGATACACCAAATTGTGAGCATAGGCTTTTCTTTAAAAAAAATTAAAAAAAATAAAATAAAACATTTTTTTAAATGTGTCATTTTGACTAAGGGCAACCCTCTCAATTCCTTCCCTGCCAAGGGTAGTGAGTGAAGCCGTTCCCAGGAGGGCAATGACTTCTCCAAGTCCTCTTTCTGCTCCAAAGTGACCAGGTGACTGTCCCCTTTGGCAGGCCATGTTTTGCACAGCCTCTCCCCACCGCCACCACCACATACACACACACACACACACACACACACATACACACATACACACACATACACACACACACACACACACATGCACGCACGCATCCACGCACACGCACACACACACACACACACACACACACACACACACATACACACACACACACACACTATTCAAAACACTCCCGAAAGGTTCCTGTGAGTGTGTTTAACCATTACTATTGTATTGTTTTCTTCCCTGTACCTGAAAGGCTTAATTAATATAACCAGGTCACATCTTGTCTCACAAGGATATCAAGACTTAAATGAACATTGTATATGGTTACTCACTGATTTTCAATGGTGAATATTTTCATACATATATGAGTCAGGTTTTTGAGATTTCATTAGAAATATATTCAGTTAAGACTATCTGGAGTTGAAAAATTATAAAACATAACAGACATAATTCCTAAAACCAGTTTGAATGAAACTAAAATCACAAAAATTCAAATATGTCCCAGAAGCAATAACCTTTGAGATTAGAATATATTACTATTTTTTAAATATTAAGATCAATATGTGTAGAATATGTATTTTATTCCTCTTTATTTAAAATATATTTTGAGGGACTGGGAAATGGCTTAGAAATTAAGAGCACAGGCAATGTCTCCAGAGGATCTGTTGCTTCAGGGTAGATGCCTAGCACCCACATGGTAGCTCATAACTATTTCTAACTCCAGTTCCAGAGGTTTGGACATCTCTAAGCTGTCCCAGGCACCAGCACCACACACGATGCAGATATATATATATATATATATATATATATATATATATATATATATATATATGCATGTAAATTACCTGTGCAAATAAAATGATAGAAGTATGTTTAAAAATACAATGTAAGACTCTTCAATTTTAAATTGGTAAGATGAGGTTTTTAGTTGGTGATACAATACCGGATATAGAGCTATAATACCTCTATCCACAGTCAAGGTTAAAATAATCAGAGGAACTAATTATTTCAAAACCCAGCAGTACAAGATTGACAAGCGAATATTAAATTCAAGTTCTTGGTTAGTATGGAAACTGGTTGTGAGAGCAGATAGATGTCTCTTAGCTCTCAAATAAAATTATTAATCTTTCTATTATTTCACTTATTAAAATGCTGTTTATATGAAGAATAAGACATACAACTAGATCAATATTCAAGAATAAAAGAAGCCTGCCCTTTTGTAACCATTTTATTAATATAGATTACACTTAAAATCTTCAGAATTTAAAATGTCTAAAACAATTTTTATTCTCTTTCTAATGATGTAATTGAGTTCATTCTTGCATTCATCCATTCCTTAAACACTTTTTACAAGAGAGTACTAAGTGTTACTAATACTATGGAAAACAATAGAAAGGTGTTTGGTCACCTTGTAATTTATATTCCAACAAAGGGAGGAAATAAAAATATTAAAGAAGAAGCAAGCAAATGGATGTGTCCTGGACAGATCCCAGGAAAGGCAAAGCTTCCATGAGCAGAGGGCCAGCAATGAACACCGTGGAAGCTAACACAAACTAATAAAACTGAGAGAAGAAATAGAGAGTGTGCTTTACTTAAATGAAGAACAGCCACCCACAGGAAGAGCCCAGGGGGGTGTGTGGGGGAGGTCATAGGCTATGAGAGGGAGGTGAGTGAAGACACATCAGTATGAGGATAGGAATAGCTAGAGCCCCATCTGTGCAGTACATGCAAATCATGGTAATGGATAAAGAGCTATTGGCTGGAGCAACACATGGTGTCTGCTTATCCTGGAACTACAAAACCATGGAGATTTCTACTTTTTTAGGCAAAACCACAGTATGATAGTTATTTCCTTTATAAGAGAGGAAACAGAAAAATATATTGGACTCAGCCTCTACCGCTTTTTTCTTGAACCCCCAAGATAAGAGGATAGGTACACCATCCTTACCTTCTCCATGAAGAAAGCCAGATTCTGTGACTTAAGTCTACAAATCAGTCTGTGAGCAGGCTTCTTTCAGTGAGGCAATGTTCCCCACTTTCAGCTATGCAAACTCAAACATGAGTATTCTTGAGTATTTCACGCTCCAAGTTCAAGTTAGCTGATGAGTATGTCTACATGCTGTAGTATGTTAAATATTACAGAAGCATTGAGCAGGGCTGCACTGAAACTTCCCAATTATGTGAATTCCCTCATACCTCAAGATGTCCTAAGAAGATTCTTTTTTTCCATTTGTGTGACTGGAAATTGAGGCACAAGCAAAACTAATGCAAGGTTGAACACTCTGCCAGTTAATAGTATTGATTGTAGGTTGTAGGTCTCTGAAGTTTGTGCGTCTAAATACAATATAATCAATACTTCTTAAGCTCTTTGATTCTGATACATATTTTCAATGTTTTGTAGTGAAAAAAAATGTAGCACAAGCCACTGTACTGAATAGACTCCAGGATATTCACAAATTATTTAGCATCTTGCATCTATGCCCTTGGATAATTCCTTCAACTTTGACATAGAAACAAAGGCTTTGTCAAAGGCTAGTCTGCTCTATATAGAATTGTAGTGCCCAACTTGGAGATGATATATTAGCTTTCTCCCAACCTGGTTCTGTGAATTAGCTAGTTCTGAAGAGGTCAATGTAAGAAGTCACTGAAAGTGACGGGGGCTGAGGGTGTCAGCCCAGTGGTCAACAAGAGTTTGAAGCGTACCAATAACCCCCGTGGTGGCTTGACAATGGATCCATGCCCAGCTGAATTTAACAGTAGTCTCTCTATATCTTGGGAAATTCTTAGACTGCAGTCTAATGAAAGCTCTGAAACAAAACTACCTATGCTGGATCCTCAAAACCCAGAAACTAGAAGGTGAAATCATGCTGTTTCTAGTACCCAGTGCTTCTGGTACTTTATTATGTAGCAATTGAAAATTGATAAAGACAACAGAAATACATATGGACAGGCTGTAGCGGTGGGAAAGTGACGAGTTTAATCGAATAATAAACTTTTCCTTACATATCTCCTACCTTCTGTAACATGAGCATCCTATATGAAGCTGGATGTGTCATGCCCTTCACAGAGCTATGAAAGAAGAGCTACAGAAGATTGAAGAACCTTTCTGAAATCACTGGCTCCATAGCTGTGCCATTTGATGATGTATGATCTCCTTCATGGTCTCACTCTATCCTGGCCCTCAATGCAGCACCCCTCCCAAGATTGCCCATCAGAAGCTCTTATGCCATCCTCTTTGACTCCTGAGAAGACATGCTCACCAAATACGCCTATCAGCTCACATTTTTGTTATTTTTGCTTTCATATTTTTTCTGAATTTGTAAGTCTGCACATCCACAGACATATACAGCACAAACAGCATCTAGAAAACTCAATCTAGTAGTCGCATGCCTGTGGCCAGTGGAAGTTGGTGACTTTCATGTCTTCTCAGATTCCTTGAAGTTCATAAACTACCTTCTCACCCTTCAGTCACTGAATGAATGCTTGTTTAATAAACAAAAATAAACGGAGAAGTCAATTTATTGATTTCCTTTAGAGTGAAGATCTCTAGACAGCTGTAAGCATTAAGAAGGAAAACACAAAAGGGAATGGCAAGGTTAACCTAAGTAGAGCGAGCTGAGAGCAAACGGCCCAGTGTTTCAGGTGACAGCTGGGAGCACACTTCACTAAATCCGCATGCTGACCTCACTACAGCATTCTGGAACAGGCCTCAAGTTGGAATGTCTGCCCAATGTGCTGGGATGAACTCTGTTGTTAAAACCCACATTCCCCTTCCCGTGCATTCTATGAGCCAGTGGGATCTGCTCAGTGGCTGGGTGAAATTAAAAAATACCATGAGGGCATCATGATCCTTTGTGCATAAAGTGAATCGCATCCCTTAAATACTTTGTATGATTTGTATTATAAGGAACTGGTGTTGGCATCTTTGGCCTAATACTAAGAGAGACCATACAAAGATTTCATATAATAAAGGGCAATCTGTCTACTGAAATAAAGCCCCTTTCCAAAGCTAATAAATCCTTTAAAAGGATGAATCATGGTTAATTTAGAATCTTGTTCTCCCAATAACAAAATATTTATGTATGTTTTGTGCTGTAGGCTAAGAGGGAATGATATTAATAATATTTGATTTTGAAGGCTGATGACGTTTAGGACCTCCAACTGACAGCCCAGATTTAACATCAAATACTGGAGATACCCAGAATGGATAACTGGTGAAAATATGCTTGGTCAGTCTGGTATTCTGTGTTCCATATTTCCTCTTTCAGAATTTTACGTGTTTATTAAGAGGTTATGAAAAGTTTTCATAGCACTAAAAAGGTCAAGTTCACATTGTTAATCTAGACTGTATTTACATGCCGTTGTTATTTTTCTCTCCCACAGACTTGCTTCTTTTTGTTCTCTTTGGGAAAATACCCACTGTATATGAGCAGCCCAAAACAAAGAGAAAGTCGTTCTGGGATCCAGTTCTCCTCTAGCTACTCCTTGTGCTGGACCTTCAAGTCTGAAGCCTTTGTTGTCACAGCACTGAGAACCCATCCTTCTGCAGCTAGGACACAGTTCTCTATAAGTATGACTATCTACCTGTCTCAAATGTTTTTCAAAACTCCCCGTGCTTCTTTCAGGTTTTGAGCAAAGACAGGAATCTACAGCTCAGGAATTCACAACTCGAATCATTTATTCAACGCAGTGGACCTTGCCCACATTGAAATACTCTAACTCCTTCCAGGTTCTTTTCCCTTGTGCAAAGTTTTTCTAAATTTAAGTAAAAAGGGAGACATTGGTTATTAGTTGCTCTCTTGCTACTTTTATTATATACCACAACCAATGCAATCTATACAAGGAAGGGTACATTTGGCTTACAGTTCCAAGGGTTAAAAGTTAGACATGGTGGGGAAATCTAGCCACGGGCAGCAATAATGGAAGTTGGAGCAGTGCTAGTGGCTCTTATCTTGAACCTTAAGCATTGAGCAGACTGCTTATTGGAAATGGCATGAGTCTGAATTATCAAAGCCACCACTAGTGATGTACTTCCTAACCCAATGCCATCACCAACTAAGAACCCAGTATTCAAACATAGGATCCTTCGGTGTGCACACTCCCATCCAAACCCCCATTCTTGGTTATGTCTTGAATTAAGTTATGTTCCTGTCACCCTGGCAGAAAGTAAATTGAGATATAAGAAACCAAGTTTTTATTAAGCTGAGATCCTTATCCACTTGAGAAGTTTAAGTAGAGTGTTCCCAGACACCCAGTTGGTGTCTATTTTCCAGTGACTTCAATGAAAGTATTCAGCACCGAACACTACCTCTGTCGCTCAGGAGACTGAGTCAGTCATGCACATGGTTGGGATTGACCGGATTCCAATCAAATAACTTTTACCAATTAAATACAGACACATAAGCCTCAGTACCTGGGATTGTTATGCTTCCTGGCTTCAACTTCAATTAATTTTTGGCTTGATTTCAAAGGCATCACATTTTAAGGAGCTGAACATGAATTTTTGCAAGAAAAATCTATAAAGTTCCACTATCCCCTCCTACCTATATGAGAGTGATGACTGGCTTATACTCTTACAGAGTAGACTAGTGCCTCCCATCATTTATTTTAGAGACGTGTGTAATTGTATTCTTTCCACCCTGACTTGTAAGTTATTGGGGTATCTATTTATTTTTATGTTACACATTTAAAAGCTCCCAAAGTATTTAGCTTGTTTAAAGGCAGAGGCGCTCAGTAAATATTTAGTCAACGAACAAGCAAACAGCAAAGTATAAATACATGTACAATACAAAGTAGTCAATTTAAAAACACGCTTACTGTATGAAGTCATCATCACAAATATCTAGTAAAATCAAAACTCTTTAGGATAGAAGCAATTGGTTCTTCACTTAAGAGAGACGTTAATGCAGAAGTGTATCTCCTCTTAAATTTTTCAAATGGAGAAGATTTTGCTGACTATATGTTCTCTTGAAAAGACCTGCACCCCACGTGCACTGTTTTCAGGCATTTATAAGGCTTTTGAAAGTTTTAAATGACTTTAAAAATCATCTCCATCCCTGTCCTTCATGCAGTGAGGTAGATAGGCCTCCCTGGGGGGTGCTTTCTCTTTGAGTACCTGCAAGTCTGAGTCACGCTCTCTTGAAGACTTGCTGTATGGCACGGTGTCAGGCACTGAAGTCGGCACCAGCTGCCGTCTCCACATGCTTTTCTGCTCTGGTTTCAGAAAAACACGTTGCAGTAGACACATCCGAACATGATGAATGTAGGGAGCGCGGTGGCAGGGGCCCACGCTCTGTAGGAAAGGATGCAGACAGTCAGTCAGATGGAGAGTTTAAAAGGGCATCCTGGCGGCCTAAGCAATCTGAAAACCATCAAAAGTGATAAATCTAGTGATAGTCTTAGGTCATGTTCCAACTTCAACGTTGGAACATAACCAAAGTTCAATTCGTGATCCAATTTCTCTCCTGCACACTCCCACCATAGGGGTTGCTTGCTGGCAATATCACTTTTGCTCATGGGGGCTCTACCAACTCGTTATAAAAATCAGTGACCTCTCCCAGTACATGGCTGTTTGTTACTGCAAACATTGGGTTTTATCTAATTGTTCAACATTTTCTTCTTATTCTATCAGTATATTTCATTAATTGTGTGCAAGTCCTCTGCTACTCAGATCTTTTTCCATGTCTGCTTAGAACTCAGTCAGATACCCAAACTATGTTTATATTTAAATAAGTTTTATTGTAAAAAATAAATAGTTTGTTTATTCTACTTCCCAGTAGCTTGCTAGCCCCAAAATTTTGATTTATTAGCACTCTACAGGTTTTTTTGTGACTATTGTCCCAGGCACTGTGCTACAGATGAGCTGTGGATTTTACTGACTTGAACTGATAAACTACTCATGATAAAGTGCTCTCGAGTCAAAATGAAAAGATCTGTGTGATAATGAGGAAAGCATTCGGAGGGAAATGGCAGAAACTTAGGAATATCTGGCAGACCATACCGCACAATCCCAGCCCAACATATTAGATAAAAGATGCTGATCTGTGAAGTTAACAACATTGTGGATTGTGTTTTAAGCAGTGTAGCAAAAGGCAAAAGAATAGTCACTTGGAGCAAAAGAACAGTTGCACACAAAGAATCATGATAGCACATCTCTGTTCAGCCATCAGTTCTGTTCTGGCTCACCTCGCCCAAACACACTAAGACTTAGACGCAGGCACTTTGGTGGCAGAAGAAAATATGCCGTCCTTCAGAAAACTAAACTTTATATCTGTTATTATCATTCAAAGCTCCTTTGACCCTTCCTGCAGTCTCCGAACCGTCTTTATGGGATAACAGCTTCCTGCTTTCTAGAATCATGGAGTTTTGGAGGAGGAAAAGAGATATATGTACAAGCACGATCAGGAAGGGAATACGCCTTGCCAAGCCCCAGGAATAATCCAATCTGGCCACTGTCGCTTGATGTTTATTAGCATCGGAGCAGAAGCACTGTGAAGCCAATTTATTCAGAAATAGAGATTCTCTATTTTCACAATTACCGGTGGCAGTGGTTGCTTCTTTTTTAAAAAGTGGGAACATTGAAAGAAGCAGAGATTGGCACCAAATCGCGAGTTGTGTCGGGTAATATGCTAGGAGCCGATGCTTCTCTTCCTTGACGTTTATTTAAGGTTTCTAAGATAGGCTTACGTGTGTGATCCTCACAGTCCTGAGTCCAAAATAGTGTAGGGGGAGGGGATGATGCAAACCAGGTCAGTTGCATGGTTTCAGCAGACAGGAGGACAGCTGGGATCCTGCACCTTTGGATTTGATTCAAAGATGAAGTAAGAATTGATTGTTTTAGATGGGAATTGTCATATGAGCCCCACAGACTTTGATGGGAGAGGCTGTTGGCTGGAATATATAGCTCAGGAAAAAAAATGAAGAGCGAAGCATCACTAAAATAAGCATTTTACTAGAAAACAAAACCCTTCCGGGGGGCCTAGAAAGATAGGAAATGCGACACGTTTGGTGGTAATATCACAAGTATGCTGTAAGATTTAACTTCAACTTTTATGTCATTGTTTATATGAATGCAGTTAATATAGCCTCAAAATATTCAGATAGCCTGGTACAAGGTTAAATATATTCAAGTTTTATAAATAGCAGTTGTCAAGAGAATAAACTATAAGAAGTGAGATTAATAAAATAAATCCATGACTAATAAGAAAAAGCTTCATTTCACTTAAGTTTCTAACGTGCCCCCTGGCATTGGTTTTGGCAATATTAGAAGCTGGAAAGGGTAATAGCATTTCTACTTTTTCTTTGTTGAGTGCCTTCCTGTGGTAAGTCACATGTAAGTCGCCAACGTGTGGTAGTTTTCAGGCAAAGTGTCCTACTTGCTCAACATGTACCTGAAAAAAAAGAAAAGAAAGAAAGTCCTTTCCCTTCTCAGTGTGGTGATTCACTAAGAAAATTGCAGTACTTTGTTCTTGGAATTTAAAAGCTAGTCTATATTCTCTACGTGTGCGGAAGTGATGCCTTGGCATACCTGGAAATGAGAATAAACAGTTAAAAAGTTGCTGACTTTGCTTAGTGGCTCTTCGATAAACTGCATCTCCTTCAATGGGACCAAAGCAAGCAGAAGCAAAAGCTATATTCATTTGCTGCTAGCCCCCGAGGGAGCCCAACTACAGCACGTGGCAAGCACTATTGTTTTTCAACTCTTACTGACACCTGGTGGCTGCAACTCAACAAGCTGCAAAAAACAAAGATGGACCTTTAATTTTAAAACGTTTACTCATCCCTTGAGAATTCTATACAGTGCGTGTTGATCATATTCATCTGCCTCACCATACCTCCAAGATCTACTCCTACCTCCCTGCCCTCTATTTTTCTTTAAATTATTGTTACATATGTACATAAAAATAAAAATAAAATGTACTTATTTCATTTATGTGTATATATGCTAACTACTTGGTATTAGAAGACCAGTAAGGAGCTCATAACTGGGGAAAACTTTGTCTCTCTCATTAACCTATTGTTCCTCACCTAGGGCAAGGCTGACATGTCACCTGGTATTATTACTGTTAAGGTCTTGCTTAGGCACCCATATTGCTGATCTTCCCTTAATTCAGTTTCCCTCTCATACACAGAAAACACAAATTCAAAGGAAATGGCCTTGCCCTCTGGCTTTTACCCACTCCCTTCACTTCCAAAGTGTTTTCTGAGCCTTGAGTATAGGGACTGTACTGAAACAATAGGAGACGGGCGCCCCAAAGTCATTTTGACTAGTCATGTCTTTCTAGGATGGTCTCTGCCTGATGCTCCAAAAGTAGCTTCTCTGGTGAGGTGTGAGAGCTGAACCTATCTGTGAATATCTGTGAATATTTATAATGCCTTTCAAGACTAAACTGATTTAGGAAAGTGGCAGGACTAGGTTTCCCCTAAGTTTATAGTTCATCAGCCGTGGGCAGTTGGCTGGGCTTACAGTGCCAGGAATGAATTCTTCCTTATTGTGTATGCTGTAAGTCCAATTAGACAACTCTCAAGATAGGAGTACACACTGCAGCTGCCCATTGTTGTGCTTCAGAGGTGGCACAGCTAGGTGGGATTGTATTTTGTTTTCCTCCCTCATCAGCTTCCATAGCCTGCTGACATGGTAGAAGCTAGTACTCAGGCAGGAGCCTTCCAGGTCAGTTTTAGCTCAGTTCCCACAAATTCCTGTGTCTGAAGTATGTGCTGTCTTTAGAAATAAAAAAGTTACCTTCAAATTCTGGGAGCAACCAAAGGAAATGACAAGAATCCTTAGTGGGTCTCACCCTCTCCTGAACAACAACGCAGAAGGAGGTTTCTTGTGTCTGATGACGGGGATTTTGTTAGATTCTCTAAGGATCTTGTGAGAGTATTAGCCTCTCAGAGAGGGTAACATTATGTTTTCATAGCTTTCTGGTACGGTGGAAACTAGTACCTGGGTCAGTCCCAGTCCTCCCCCTACCCCCGTAATAGTGGATATTTTATAAGCAGAAGAAGAAACTTAGACCTGTATCTATCATATATCATCTCCCACAAAAGTTTACTCCAAGTGGATGAATCACCTCAATGTAAAACAAGAAACATCAAACTGCTGAACTGCTAGATAAAAACGTCGCCACTTTCCTACAAGATCCAGATCTAGATGGTTTTCTGAATAGGAGCCTATTTTCCCGGGAATTAAGAACAATCAGCATGTAGGGCCTCATAAAACTAAAATGCTTATGTACAGCAAATGAAATAATCAAGTAAAGAGGAAGCCTTTTAATATCCAGAATATATTAAGGATACAAAACACAAGACGCAAGAAAACAAATGAACTAATTAAGAACAGGCAATGGACTTGAAAAGCAAGGTCCCAAATGAAGAAATAAAAAATACCTAAAGGATACCATAAAAATGATCAGCGTCATTAGGAATGAGGGACGTGCACATTGTAACTATTTTGAGATGTCACCTTACCCCAGTATGCCTAAGATCAGGAAAAGAATTGACAACAAATGCTGGAGAGGAGATGGGGAAGGAAGAAAGCACTTGTTCATTACTGGTGATAATCCAAAATGGTGCTTGAAGCCATTATAAAAATCAGTGTGGAGAGTTATTAAAAGCTAAAGATTTACCATTGCAACACAGCTCTGCCAATCGGCAGCATTTGCCCAAAGAAAATATTCATTGTCTTGTCCATTGTCACTCTATTCACAACAGCTAAGTTGGCAAGCAACCTAAATGTCTTAAAACTGATGAACAAATAATGAAAATGTCATACACATACAAAATAGAGTATAACTCAGCTGTGTTGTGGTTTGTAAAAGAATGTTCCCCATAGGCTTCATGTATTTGAATGCTTAGGGTGTGGTCTTGTTGGAGGAAGGATGTCACTGGAGAATAGGCTTTTCAGTTTCAGAACCCCAACTCTCTCTCTCTCTCTCTCTCTCTCTCTCTCTCTCTCTCT
>JADRCD010159444.1:0-12003 GCA_019843815.1 Montemys delectorum | reverse complement strand
GGCAAGGCAGGTTGGGGTGAAGCGGGGCATAGGGCGAGGAGAAGCGGCCGGCGTCCCCGCCTCGGTCCCGGAGCTCGGGCGGGCGTCCTCCCCACAGGGCCGGCCGCTCGCCTCGTAGAGCCCGAGAGTGCGGTTCCGGGTAGCGCCCGGTGGTCCCTTGGGACGTCGGGCCCCGCGCATGCGCGCCGCGTTCCCGCACCCGGCTGGCGGGGAGGAATCCCGAGGCTGTGGGGTGGTCCAGATGTTTTAGTGTCCAGCTAGTGGCACAGTACTCGGCGTTGGGACAGGGCGCGTCCTTTAAGTTGAGCGGTTAGTTCAGGGTTTCTAAGGAAGGGCCGCTTGAGAGTTTGGGGCAGGCTTGGGTTTGGAAGTCAAAATTAAGAGATTGTTCCAGACGGGGCGTGGCACTGCTTGAGAAGGTCGGAGCTTGGTGTCAGTCTGTGTGAGAGGGAAAACTGGGAAGAAAAGGCAGTCGGGCCACACGAGGAGCAGCTCTTGAAGTTGGATTTTTCTCTATTCTATTAAAAATCTTACGAGGGAGTAAAACGTTGACATCTGTATCCCTGTAGCTGGGTAGCTGGGTAGGATTGATGGCAGGGACAGTGTTCTTGTTGTCCTCCAGTTTGTTTTCATACTAGTTAAGATAAATCTGGTAGAATTCCACCATCCCTCCTTAAAAAGCCTGCAAGGGCTTCCAATGGTCTTTTGTATTGCTCAGACCGAAGACAAATTCTGTAAATGTTCCACCACCACCACCCCGCCCCCTTGCGTAGAACATTTTCTGTTTTTCTTTTGTTTACTCTTTATTTTCGGCCCGACTTTGTGAAGGGGATTAAGGAGAGGAGGCAGCTTTTCTTCATGTGTATTGAAGATTGGGTACTTACTTGACACCAAAGAATTTACTTTCAGGCTTGCTTTTTGTAACAAGTCGTTTAGTTAAGACCCTTTGAGAAACATACCTCCGAGAGGGCACAGGCTACCCCCCTCTGTTTTGTTTTATTTGTTGCCTGTCTCTCAGCAAGTACTTTGAAAGTTATTTGATACGTGGAGTGGATGAATGAATGAAAAAGAAACCATACAGGAGAGTTAATATCAGGCTGTTCAGAATTGTTCCCAGTAGAAATGGAAAAGAGTGGACAGATGGGCAGGATATTTCAAGGAAGGATTTATAGATTGTGTTAGGGAGCAGACAAAGAGACAATTAGGAACCAGAGGTGATGCTTAAGCTTAAGGCAGAGCAACAAGACGGATGGCAGGTCTCTAAGTTTAGTTACTGAGTTAAACAGTTAAACAGAAGATTGGGAGGGATGTTCATAACGAGCAGCATTTTACTATACTCTGAGGTATTTGGAAGGGGCAGTGAATACGCAGAAACGAACGGTTGTTGTTTTAAGGACAGGAAACATTCATTAGCAACTGTTTAGTTATGGCGGTTTAGTGTTGTGCCTGCATGCTCGGTATAGGAATAGCTTTGCTGAGAGGTTTCTGAGGCTTACTGAGGGGGCCACTGGACCTCTTGGTGGTCTAGAAAGCAAGCTCAGTGGAAGCTGGCACATGACTAGACTCATTTGCAGTTCACTGCCATTGCTTACCCAGTGCATGGGCTATATAGTAGGGTTCCCCAGTTTTGAGTGAAGGACATGTTTAAGAGGAAGACAGGGCAGGGATAGACATAGATGAGGGCCCTTGCTTAAGTTTTACTGGAGAAGAGTCCAATGTAGTCTGAAGAAGAGTAGATGAAGTAACAGGAAAAGGTGTTGTGGAAGTCACGGAAGAGAAAAGATCCAGAAGAGGAAAGATCCTGAGAAATAAGGAAGGATTTGTACTCTTAGCATTAGGAAGCAGTTAATATTCTCCTGAGAAATAAGGAAGGATTTGTACTCTTAGCATTAGGAAGCAGTTAATATTCCTCATTTTCTCCACACAGGCCCCACTTCTGCAGGGTACTGTGATTTATTTCCTGTCCTTAAAATACCTCTAGTCTCTGTTATGTCTCAAAAACAGTGCTTATTTCCCTAAGTTCCTGCCTTTTAGAGGAAAACAGGCACATGGACCTTTGACCCCTGCTTTTAGCTACTCATAAGTTTTTGTATGCTTCAGATTCATGACTGTTTTCAGGGTTGAGGCTGGTAGAGTTTTAATTTATGAAAAAAATGTAATATTTTAAATGTAATTTGAAATAAAAATTCCCTCCCTTTTGAAGAGTTGCTTGTTTTTAACCAACAGAGTTAATCCATTGTTTGTAGTTTCCTAGCATGTATTTTACAGTCAGTGACTGTCAGTTTCTTCCTCTCCTCATTATTATCTGTGTCACTGTGAGCAATGTGATAATGTTCTCTAAGCCTTATTTAACTCATTTGAGAAAAGAGTTAATAATTGTCACTGATGTCATCAACACTTAAATAGGACTTAGTTTGTGTCATGCTGGGATTCCAAGCAGCTTACATATTTAATTAGTTTGATTTTAGAGTTATTGACAATGCTCAAGAGTGAATCTATAGAGTTTGATTCCAGGCTGTATTCTTAGCCACTATACTGTGCTGTCTCTTAAGATAGTGTATGTCTCACAGAGTTGTGGAATTAGTGCTAAGGCTCTTCATTAACGATGCATGTATATTAACATCAGGTAGTTTATACATGCAGTTCTTGTATTTTGCTTTTTTACATTTAACTTTTTCTCACAAGTGCATATGGTGTGTGTGTGTGTGTGTGTGTGTGTGTGTGTATAGGTCAGAGGTTAATATTGGGTGTCTTGGTTGGTTCTTCTCTATCTTATAAATTGTAATAGGGTGTCTCCCTTGAATCTAGGACATGTAAATAAAGAAAATACCTAATTAAAAAAAAAAGAGTTGGAAACTACCTGGATTTGATAAATGCACACCACATACATGTATCAAATGATTACAGTGTACCCCACAACAAACAATGATGATAGCAAAAAATTGAAGCACATTTTAGCAATAGACGTAAGACTGAAATATAGTTTTATATATAGTTAATGTGCTTTCTTTGGGGGTACAAAAGTAAGCTTTTATTCCCAACCCTATAGGGACTAGCCTATAAACAATCCTTACATTTTCCAAGCACAGTGCGTCTTTGCAGAGGCTAGCAGTCAGGCATCAGGTATATGAATACAGTGTACATGGTTTTTCAACATGCTGTTGTTCTTAAAGCATCATGAGCTTCCAAAACGCAAAAAAACAAAACAAAACAAAACAAAACAAAACAAAAAAAACCTTTGTATTGTGGCTATTGGTTTCGCTTTAGTTACTATTAATTGTAAAATGAGAAAGCCAAGCATTCAGAGATTCTCTTCCTTTAATCATGACCACATTCTTCTGATATTTTGAGAGTGGTTTTGTTTGTCCTGTATGTGCTCATGATGCATAATTATTTCTTTGCCTTTATTAAAAAACATTAATATTTTCAGATGTCATTGATCAGAGTGAACCGCTTTGGTCCCCGGGGAGCTGGAAGAAAAACTCTGAAGGGGAAGAAGAGAGCTGTGGTGAAGCAAGAGTGGGATGTAAGCCCGGGCCACAGCCGCGGCCGCGCGTTCCGCGGGTTCTGCGGGGCGGGCCTCAGGGCGGGCCTCAGGGCGGGCCTCGGTACTCCGCCCAGTATGGCTGGGGTGGCGGTTTGTGGACATGTTTTTGGTCTGGGAGGGAAGGACAGGATATTTGCCTCATTCCTTTTTAAAAGTACAGTATTAAGGGCAATAATTTCTAGTTCTTTCCAAGAGTTAGAGGTTTAGTGAAATTGAAACTATATCCTCAAAAAAGTTCCTCTGTGGCTTGCTGTAGTGACCACAATTTTATTGTTAAAATGCTTTACAATTGTCTCGTAGAATCTTAGTATCTGGAAACTATAGCTTCAGTTAAGTTTACTCACAATATGCACTCTGTTTTTATTCCTTGTTTTAAAACAATAGAGCTTTATTTCCTGTATAACACCTAAAAAAAATAGCCTGTTTTCTAGAAGAAACTCAAAAGTAACGTTTTAACATTATATTGACAGTATTGGTCCCTGGGGAAAAAGGGGACTTTTGGTCTTAGGATTCTCAATTAGTTTTCAGCTACTGAAACTGAGTAACTGTTAAACATTTATAAGGAAACTTAAAAAGCTCACTCTTCTTTTCTTTTTAAAGAATACTGTGAATGATCTAACAGTTCACCGGGCAACTCCTGAGGATCTGGTAAGTTGAACATGGAAAGTTAAGTCCTGCATTCTGTATTTTATTTGGTATCTGGTTTCTAATCTTCAGAACAAAAACCATCATCACTCCTTGGGACTTATTTAATCTTGTTCACATCTGTATAAAACCTAAAAGAATATCTTGAGGAATTTTTGGTTTTACTAAGGCTTATCAGCCACTATTAGAGTTTTACAGGATTTGGTCTGTTGTCCTGTCACTTATCTAGAATTAACCCTCTAGTCTCTGTCTGTACTTCCTGTCTGGACATATCTTCAGCATTTTTGTCATTGCTGTTATTTTCATGACAGGTTTGGGCTCTGTAACCCTGGGTGGCTTGTCTATGACAGTGACTAATCTTTCTGTCTCTGTGGATTTGCCTAGCCTTGATTTCTCTTACAGATAAGATGTGGTCTGTTATATGTAGCCTCTTTTTCTAGCATATTTTATAGATTCATTCATGTTATAGTATGTATCTCCTCTTCATTCCCTACTATTGTGAGACAATGTTCTATTGAATGGTGATTCCAGATTTATCTGTTTGTCAGTTTACATCTGGTTTTATTTCTGCTTCTTTTCTATTATGAGGTAATACCGTAGTAGACATTGTGTACAAGTCCCTGTGAACGTATGCAGGCAGTTGTGTGTATATCTGGAATACAATGGCCAGTTCATGCATCCATATTGGCTTTTATGAATCACTGCCAAACTGTTTTGCAAAGTGCTCACCTGTCTTAAGTTCCACCAGCACATGTAGAGCTTCCAGTTTACACACACCATTATTGTCATCTTTTAAATTTTATTTCTTCTGTTGGGTACAAAGTACTGTCTCATTGTGATTCTGATGTGCATGCTTACAATTCTTGATTGCTAGTCCTTTTGGTAGTTTGCATGTTTGCATGATTATAGCTTTATAATTTTGAGTTTTGTTGATATTTACAGTTCTGGTGAGCACTAGCACACTTGTAAAGACAAAAGCCTCCTTTTATTCCTCAGTCACCCCTGTGGAATCTTCCCTTCCAAAGCTTTTAGGAGCTCTGGCTCCTGTCTCTTCTGCCTCAGGAACTCTACTTCCCTGGATGTCTACATCATCTGTGATGTCAGGTCCGCATGAAGCACTTCAGAGCTATACAAACAGTACACATTGACTTAGAAGTAATGCACTTACTGTGAAAGGGGTGTGCTTTGCCAGAGATGACTTAGGTGGATTTACATCATGTGTGAAGGGTCAGTGTTGACCACTAATTGATATTTTAGCACCAATTACATAAGTTTTAACCTGTGACTTGAAGAACACTAGGTGTTTTTGTAGTCTGTACAAATGAAGTAGAAATTTTTGTATGTCTTTAAGGTAGACCTCCAAGTTCTTAATACTGTTCTTTTAGATCATTTTGAAAATGTAAAAGACTATGAAAGCTGTGAGTGCACATGCATGTACACACGCATGCACATACATGCTGAAGCAGAAAGGAATAAGAAGTGGTGAATTAGTGTAAGTGCTCTTACATAGGAGCAGCAATGTCTTTGTTACTGAAAGCAGTTCTTTACAGTTTTCCTTCTGTATAGGTGCGCCGTCATGAGATGCACAAGTCTAAGAATAGAGCATTGGTGCACTGGGAACTTCAAGAAAAAGCTTTGAAGAGAAAATGGAAAAAGCAGAAACCAGAAACTTCAAGTCTTGAAAAAAGAAAATTATCTATCATGAAGGAGGTAGTATGAAAATTCATTGTCTTTAGCGTTTTTTTCTCTTGGGTTGGTTTCAGTGGAGATACTCTAATACTTACACAACCTTGTTCAGTGAGCTGCTTGGGAGGCTCCTCAGAGAGCAGCAGGATGGGTGGAGTCTGGTGCAGAGAGCAGCAGGAGGGGTGGAGTCTAGTGCAGGGAACATCAGGATGGGTGGAACGTGCTTTACTACTTTAAATGTTCTTCCACAACTCATTAACTCTGTAGCCTTAGGTTATATAACTCCTTGGCCTGGATTTTTTCTCTCTCTTTTTCTCTTTCAACCTTTCAAAAAGTAGCATACAAAGTAGCATGTTCCTCCTACCACTGTCATAATTTTAAGTTGTAGATGGTTGGTCTCCTTCCCCTCCCCCATTCTACCCTTGCCCTGTCCCACTGAATCCACTATCTCCAGAAGTCTGCGTTTCATTTCATATCTTATGTTCTTCCCTCTCCTTTCTCCAGTTTCATGGTCCCATAAGAAACTGTTTTGACCTCTATACACACTTACTCCCACCTAAATACACATACTTAATTAACAAGTAGAAGCCAGGATTCACACATGAGCAAGCACATTCAGTTCTCATCTGTCTGGGTTGCCTAACTTAATGTAGTATTTTTCCATTCTATCCATTTTTCTACAAATTTTATAACATCACTTTTCTTACATTAGCTTGACTTTTTATCTTTAAAATTTTGGCTGCTATGAGATTTTAATTGCATAATACTTAAATTGTTTCTTAATTTCATGTGTATGACGTTTTGCTTTCATGTATGTCTGTGTACCATGTGCATGCCTGGTGCTTGCATATGCCAGAAGAAGGTGTCAGATCCCCTAAAACTAGAGTTAACAGACATTTGTGAGATGCCTTGTGGGTGCTGAAAACTGAACCTGGGTCCTCTGGAAGAGCAGCTAGTACTCTTAGCCACTGAGCCATCTCTCCAGTCCTGGCATAATACTTTTAAAGAGATCACTACAGTCTTTGGCAAAATAATTAGTGCTCTGTATCTGTAAACTTCTGTCTTTATGTCTCAGTTCAACAGTATAGTAGAATTACCTGGCAGAAATGAAATAAAATCAAATAGTTTTGTGTGCCTGTTGATCTGGGTCTTAAGCCATTTACCTGTGGCTTCACCTTTTGCCTGCCTGGGTGTTTGAAGAAGACCCAGATATGTAGGATGAACAGTGTGTCAAGCAAGAAGGAGCTACAGTAGAGCAATCTTTTTTATTTGAACTGCAGTCATAGTAAAGCAATGTGTTGTGATTGCGGCTCCTACCCAAGGGGAGCTTACAATGCTTGCTGTCTGCATGACCTCTCATGGCGGCTTTAAGCCTCAGGCTGCCTTTTGAGAGATTCCTTAGAGTTCTTAGGGAAATCTTATGCAGCAAGAAAAATTTTATCTCCCAAATAACTGTTTACAAGTCTTGAGAAAGGAACAGTAGATACGACTTTTCGAGGTATAATCGTGGGCCAGTCATGCACATGTGTTAATTCTCATTGAACAGCCTAAAACCACGGATCTGACCTCGAACATCTTTGGGAGGTTTTCCTTTTCTTGTTTTAATTTTCTTTTCCTTTTATTTTTTGAAGATTTGGGTTCTTTTTTTCTTTTTGGCATAGGGTGTTTGCTTGCATGTATGTATGTGTGTATGTGTGTACGTGTGACTGGTGCCAGTGGAGGTCAGAAGAGGTTGTCAGACTCCTCGGAGCTAAGTCACAGAGAACTGTGAGTCACTGCTTGGGTGCTGCAATTCTAGCCTGCTTCCTCTGCAAGAGCCATAAGAGGTCTTTCTTTTTTTAATTATTTATCTTATGTATATGAATACAGTTTATCTGTCTTCAGACATACCTGAAGAGGGCATCAGACCCCATTACAGATGGTTGTGAGCCACCATGTGGTTGCTGGGAATTGAACTCAGGACCTCTCAAAGAGCAATCAGTGCTCTTAACCGCTGAGCGATGTCTCCAGCTCCCATTTGGTTTTATTTATGTATTTTTCGTCAGTTTGTGATTACCACTGAGTCATCTCTGCAGCCCTCATAGCTTTTCATACAAGTACTAAATGTGGGAGAAGTAGGGGGACGAGAAGAGTGATGAGGAACAGGTGAAGGGTCTTACCTGTGGTGTGGTGATTCTCAATCCTGACTGCACACGAGAGTCCATCATGGCCAAGATGCTCCTGAGGAGGGTGGGGAACCACTGTACCTGAACTCTAAGATTCAGATTTAGTGAAGCTAGGTGTGGGAGGTTTCCTTTGTTTCCCATATGTTTTTATGTTCTGCAGGGTGTTAGAACCGTAGCTTTTGATGGGATTTAGATGTTTCCTTTTAACAACATATCTTACTTAGTAAGGCTAGTACAGTGATCTTTGGCCTCATGAACAGTCTGCTCTGAGAAATGTGACAGAAGACTCGGTAGAAGAAGGCAAAGTGGTGGCTTTACTTGAGGTCTGATTATAATTAATACCTAGTGTCAACAGATTGGTAAGATTATTCCTCTACTTTCTGCCTTTGAGCTGCATCTTTGATTGAAATGTAGGAGTTGGGCCAGGCATGGATGGTATCACATGCCTTTAATCCCAGCACTCATCACTAGGAGGCAGAGGCAGGTGGATCTTTGTGAGTTTGAGGCCAGCATGGTCTACAGAGCAAGTTCCAGAAAAAAACCTGTGTCAAAAAGCCACCACCACCAGGAACTTAGGAGTTGTGCTATTAAAGGGCAGTATTAGGGATAAATAGTAGTCTGTGCCACTTAGAGATTGCGTCTTTGGCATGATAAATAATCCAGTGAATAGCCTTGGTTGTGTTTTTGGGTATAGGCTCGCTTGTTGGGTTAATTATTAAAGGAAGCACTAAGATAAGGCTGGTGCTTTAGCTCACTGTTAGAGCACTTCCCTAGGGTATTTCAGGGTTCACTCTCAAGTACTGGGGGTGGGGGGTAGGGGAAGAAAAGATAACTAAAAAGTATGAATATATCTTGCTTCAGTTCTTAAGTTTTTCTGTGTTTATGGTGTCTGTGTTTAATGGATGTGATAGGACTATAGGCATATCCCTGATACAGAGGCATGGTTGTTACTGTGCTAAAAAAATCACACAGCTTATTTCCTATTGATAACTTGAAGATAATTTGTTTTTAAGGCACTACCCTGTCTTAGTTAGGGTTTCATTGCTGTGAAGAGACACCATGACCAAGGCAACTCTTATAAGGGACAACATTCAATTGGGTCTGGCTGCAGGTTTGGTTCAGACGTTCAGTCCATTATAAAGGTCGGGCAGGACAGCATCTAGGCAAGTATGGTAGGAGAGGAGCTGAGAATTTTACATCATCTGAAGGCTGCTAGGAGAAGACTGTCTCCCACATGGTTAGGAGATGGGTCTCATTGCTCAACCCCACAGTGACACAACTACTCCTACAAAGGCACACCTCCCACTAGTGCCACTCCCTCGGTAAAGCTTAGTCAAACCACCACACCCTCTGTCAAAATAAAGTCATGGAGCTGACAGAGCAGAAAGTGGAAAAATGGTCTTATTAATAACTACACTGATGCCTGGTATCAGTTATAATCAGGTCTCAATAAAACCCATGATATGTGCCATTGATATAGCAGGAAACTAAGTAAAGTGGTTATAGAGTTTATTTACTATTTCTAGTGTGGCCCTAAGCCCAGTATTCTGTACTGTGTGTGCTCTTGGCCTTATGCAGTTCTAAAATTTACTTTATGGAAGTTGCAAATGCAGGACTTACTCTTATTAACTGACCTAGCCGCCCACTTGGCCATAGCAGAAAGAATGACAGAAGAGTGCTCCTCGTATCTCTGTATCATAAAATAGTAATTGTCATGTGATGTGATCTTCTGTGTTACAGAGAAATTCCAGTCGGGGCATTTGTTATTAGACGCTTCATTGATTTGAGTCAGGGTCAGGAAAGGAGCTGGCTTGATTTTAAAATTTGTTCAGCTTAAGAATGCCATCTGCTGGTGGAAGATAGAGTTGACTCATCTGTAGCATATGGCTTTATTTATTTGTAAATTAAAGTCCTTCAATAGAAAGTGCATAATCAGAGGCACAACTTGTTTATAGCTACCTAAGCATAGCTTTGCTTAACCCTAAAAGCTATACTTTGTTTTCCTAAGTCATAAGCCTGTTAGTAGATTATCAGAGTACATTAGTGGTGGGAACATCTGGAGTTTATGGCTCAAAGATTCTTGTCTTTAGTATGTGTTTTTAAACTGTATACTATTATTTATTAATGGGTTATGAAATCAAGTTAGTGGGCTACAACCATCACTGAAAACTAGAATGGAATAAAACTTAAATATAGTTATTCTCATGTGGCAAAGCTATGTAAATTACGGTCTTACTTTTAAAAAGTGTGTATTTGTATGTGTATATATACCTGATCATGTGTGTGTGCACCAGATAACAATGTAATATATATATTTTTTCAAGCTACTTACTAATTACTGTAATAGTCTCACCTACTGTTATCTAAGAATATTGCCATTGGAGGGTTTTAGGATGGTCATGGCCCATGGTTAAGAGCAAATTCAGCAACCACAACCAATAAAGATTGAAAATTAAACTTTTAAAATGTCATGTTTGGTACCTTCCCCTGACTTTTTTCCTTAGTAATTTGCTAAGTAAGCCTATTTTTCTCTGAACAGTATTTTTATTAATATATATGTAGATTCTTTCTGATCAGTACCAGACGCAGGATGTGCTGGAAAGATCCGATCATCTGATGACTGTAGCCAAAGGTCTGTTTGTTGATATTCCTCGTAAGCGCACAGGTAAGCATTCAGTCTAGACAGAGCTTGCATTTCTCTCTGAAACATAGCTCATGAGGATTTAGAAGAATCCACTCTGTTATCAGGAGTTACGTTCCTGCTGCATCTCTATGGCTGGTCTATGAAGAGTCTGCTGTTTACCAGGAGTATTACAAGTTACCCAGTTAAGGGAACTATCTACCAACATACAGTGTAAAGTACAGCATTTTAGAACTGCATAAATGGGTCCATTTTCAGCTTACTAAGTTACCACATAATTAAAATGTGTGCATTTACTTGTAGTATGAGTAAGCCTAGCTTAAAATCTAAAGCAACTTCAGTTTCTTGCCAAAAGAAACTTTCCTTGTTTTTAGTTACATAGGATTATTCCTGCCCTCCGCCCTCATAATACAAGTAGCTGAGACTGGCCTTGATCTCCTGCTCTTCCTACCTCTTAACTCCTGAGTGCTGGAAGTAAAGGCATATATCACTATTCTCACCTTCAGCATTAGTAATCATAATGGAATACAATTTGTTTAATCTTTTGGAAGCATGATTTATTTTTAGTGGGAAGTTTGGATCCTGAGTCAGCCATTTATTAGCATGAATTCTGGGCTGGTTACTTAATTTTTCCAAGTTTCAGTTTGCTGGCCTGTAAAATAATAAAACCTATCTCATGGATTTTTATTTTATTATTAAAATAATAAAACCTATCTCTTTTTCGAAAGTGAAAATGAGTTTAGATATGGCTGGTACATATCCATATATGTAAGTGGAGCTGCTGTTTGGAATTTCCCTGAGGTGAAGGGAGCCTGTGGCAGCAGAGAACTTGTGAAGCCTCTTTAAGTAGGTGAGATAAAATTGTGATAACTTGTGTTTGTTCCTTCTGCAGGGTTTCCAAATGTAACCATGGCTCCAGATTCCTCGAAGAGTCGCACTGGAGTCAATCAAGATCCTGTCACCCAGTCTATCCTTAATGAGTCAATCATAGAGCCTCAGGTAATCCATTGCACTCACAACCGAGTGCCCATGTTGAAATGAAGTTCAGCTTGATACAGGTATCTCGACAAATATTTTAAAAGCTTAAATGTCAACCATTTAAAAAGTAGAAAAAGACAACTAACAAAGAAGATTGGGAAAGATGAGCTAGAAAAAAATAGAACATCCAAGAAGATATGATATGAAATTGAAGAAGAAGTGTAATACTTCAGTAATGGTGTGTGTGCATATGCACATGTGGAAGTCATAGGACAACCTCAGGAATACTGTCTGCCTTCTTTGAAACAGGGTCTCTCATTGGTCTGGAGTTCACCAGCTAA
>JADRCD010159441.1:0-18572 GCA_019843815.1 Montemys delectorum | reverse complement strand
TCAATATAAGTTTTAAATAACTCCAAACATATTAACTGTATACTTCAAAATAATACATCACTACTGGTATTTTCTTAAATGAACATAAATATATAAAGTCTTTTTGTTTGTTTTGTATTTAGTAGAATTTAAAGTCTTGACTCTTACTGTGGTACAAGCCCAAAATAAGAACAATTTTTAGACATTGGATTTCATTGTAATAAGGCTGCACTTCAATGACCCTCACAGCATCAAAGGATTTTACCTCCATCATAGCTAAACTAAGAGTTGATACTTCTGCTGCTCTGGTGGAATTTTTGTGGTCACTTACTTATATTATCATATTTTCTACTTCTAGTAATAGTTTGACTTCTTCCTTTCCAATTTGTATCTCTTTGACCTCGTTTTGTTTTCTAATTGTTCTGTCTACTTCAATTACTATATTAAATAGGTAGGTAGGGATACAGCCTTGTCTAGTCCATGATTTGAGTGGGATTGCTTCAAGTTTCTCTCCATTTAGTTTAATGTTACCTACCAGTTTGTTGTAAACTGATTTTACTATGTTTATGTATAGGCCTTGAATTCCTGATCTTTTCTCTCTCTTGTATTCTGTTGTTGGTACTTGTATCTGCAGTTCCCAACCTCTTTCCTAGCTTTTCCATTTCTAGGCTTGCCTTTATTTCTGTATTCTTTATTGTTTCTACTTCCATCATAGATTGCATTGTTCAATTCCTGCACCTGTTTTTATTCCTGTATTTCTTTAAGGAATTTATTTGTTTTCTCTTTAAGGGCTTCTTCCTGTTTTTCTTTATTTTCTTGTATTTCTATCAGTAAGTTAGGTATATCCTCCTTAAAGGACTCTATTATGTTCATGAGATGGGATTTTAGGTCCAAATCCTGGTTTTCAGGTGTTTTGTTGTTTCTAGGACTTGCTCTGGTGAGAGAACTGAGTTTCAATGGTGCCAAAATATACTGGCTTTTGTTGCCTACAGTTTTATGCTGGCCTCTTGTCATCTGGTTATCTTTGTTGTTAGCTGGACTAGGTGTCTCTTGTTTGGAGCCTCTTTTTTCCCTGTGTTGCTATAGGTCTCCTGGGAAGCCTGTAATCCTGGACGTAGCAGACATCCTGGGAGGCCTTCATACTAAGGGATCTTCAGAAGAGGCAACAAGCTGCTGATCTCTTCCCTTGTGTCCAGCAGATCTACTGGAGGCCTTCACATTATGGGGTCTTCAGAGGAGTAGACAAGCTGATGATGTGCCCCTGTGGAAGTCGGGGGCAGAAAAAGAAGTGGAATTCAAGTGGGGGAGAGGTAGGAAACTGGTTTAGGATGCCTTCAGACTGTGGAGTTTCCACAACACAAACAAAACATGAACCATACAAAAACATTTATTCTGGTTTATGTTATTCAATTCTTCCTGGGTATGTGACCTGCCCTGAAAATTGGTTGATATATCTAGTGACACTCCTTTCCAAAGAACTGATTCCTGTTTCCAAGATTTCTGCTGCAAATATTTTTTTTATTATGTGTAAAAATTTATGCTCATTTCCCTTTCTGCACACTACAATTAGCTCTTGCTTGAACTTGTGATGTCTTGTGCTGTCTATGCCAGTCTTGTGAGTTTATAAAAGTTTCAGACCTGTTGTGTCTAGAAGATGCTATTTTCTTTGATTGGCTCATCACCTCTTGCTCTTAACTTTTATACCTATTTTACTTCTTAAATATGTGAACCCTTAGAGAAGAGATTTTATAAAGATAACCCATTTTCATATTCTCTGCAGATGCACTCAACATTTTATAGTTGTTTCGAGTATTTTATATAATTAATCAATGTAACATGATCAGATTTGTTTCTTCTTTCCTATTATAATATTTTCAATGTCTTCAATATATCTGTTCAATTTTTTGAGGCTATTTTGTATAATATTGTATGTCTATTCAGTGATACTTTGTTGTTCATATGTGTTCAGGCATTCACGGGAAAATAGAAATATTATCAGGAATCATGTCCTCAAAGAGAATGCTGAATTGTAGCCTAGAAAATATCTACAGCCAGTAGCTCTAGTATGGGGTCCAGCTATGAGAATCTACTCAAAGGATATCAGGAGTATAGTTGGATTTATCCTGTGCAGACATTCAAATACATCCATAGCTGCAATAGCCATTCTATGTCTAAAAGACGCCACAGCACTTTTTTTTTTTTACCATAAATTGGCTCTTATATTTCTCTTCTACTTCTTCCTTTTTATTTCATAAGCCTTTTATGGTGGTGGGATTATACAGATGTCCCATTTAATCCTAATCTCTCTTTATATTATTCTTAATATTTTGTCAGTTAGGCGTAAATTCATTGACTACAGACCACTATACTAATCTCTTCTGACTATACTTAATAGTCTACCATATCTCTATTTAGAGATATTAGAATGGAAATCACAGTATGACCCCATAGCAATCCCTCAATATAATGCTATACTATATGTCTTATGATCTCACTACTTGGCACAAATAGTTTTACAAAAACACTATTTTGGTGTAGTAAAGAGGTATGGCCACCACAGACTCATGTCTCAGAATTCTTAGCCCATAGAGAGTGGCATTATTAAGTCATGGCCTTGTTGTAGTAGGTGTAGCCTTGTTAGAGAGAGTCTGTCACTATGGAGGTGGTCTAATATATATGCTCAAGCTTCAAGTGTAAGTTAGTCTCCTCCTGGCTGCTTTCAAACCTAGATGTAGAACTCTTAGCTTTTTTTAGCACTCTGTCAGCACAATGCCATGACTCCCACCATTATGATAATGGACTGAACCTCTGAAACTGTAAGCCAGCCCCCAATTAAATGTTTTATTTATAATAAATGCCTTGGTCATGGAGACTCTATAACAATAAACCCTAAGACAGACATTGATTCCAGGATTGTAGTATTGCTATGATAGTTCCTGCTATGTTTTTATATAAAGGTATATAGAATTTGGGACTAGGGAATTTTGCTGTCATAGGCCTAACCATGATTTCTTTGGAGGAATAAAAAATTTGTGGATGTGAATTAGAAAATCAATCATTTGAATGATTTATTTTGAATGGGGCTTAATTGGCCATCCTAAAAGGAATTTGGAAGACAGTGGTGATGAGAAAGTATTGAACTTGGAGGGTTTGGTTGAGGTGGTTTCAGAAGAGAATAGTACAGTCATAGTTTTGCAAAAGAGTGTACTATATTATTCTTATTCAAGGAAGAGGGGCTAATAATCTTCATATATATATATATATATATGAAGATTATATATATATGAATATGCATATATATATGGAATATGCAGTGAACACAGATCCAATCTAGAAGTCCCATTTTTATGCAGGTTTAAACCATTTTGACATTTCTCAAAGAGGATATATAGTGTCTTCATTACCATTGAACATAGAACTATGCCCATTTAGATAAACCTAAACAAGAGTGTATGGAGTTCAAATATCCTCCTCTATATTCAACTTTATTTAAACTCTTTCTGTCTTAGTATCTAAGCATATAGTATCTGGTCAGAGGTTTTGGCCCAGGTTATGTACCATACAGTAGACTGAGACTTTATCAGTTCTGCTGAGGGAGCCTCAACTCTAAGGAAACTGGTTGTGAGCAGTGGGACACCCTACTTCATAGTAGTTTTCATGCACTGTCATTATTCTTCTTGTAGGAGCCCTACAAGAGATGCTTTTTGTTTGTGTCAAAAGAAAAGAAAAAAAAGCACTAGATACCTTCCAAACTGATAAAAATTAGATTTGGCTAGTGAAGACCACCTGAAGATTGTGGCTACAAACAGGAACAAGGAAATAAGAACCAGAGAAGTAGTATTATGCTGGCCCCTCTATTTTGTAATAATTCTAAAGCCCAATCTCATTTCAGAAAAGAGAAGAAATCAAAACGATATGTCCATGAGGTCACTAGATATCTGACAGAAAACCAACTAGTAGAAATTCTTCTGGAACTATTTTCAGAGCTAGTATCAGTTCTTCAAGTTTGGCTGGAATCTCAGAAAGACTGAGGAGATTCCAAAACTGCAAGAGAGTAGGCCCAGAGCAAGGAACAATAAAAAAAAAAAAACATGTGGGAAAGTGAATCACAGTAAGACAATCCAAAACAAAGATTTTATTTTATAGACAGTCTTTTTGCATGAAAACATATGAGAATTGGATTTCAAATCTTTTAAGACCAAGGGTAGGGGTTGAGGTGATAAAAAGTTACTTGAAAAAGCCATATCAGTACTTATTGCAACTGTACATATTGGAGTAAACTCCTCTCTACATATAGTTTCAATATTTATATAGTTCCTCTCAAAATTGAAAACTACTGTACAACAAAAATTATCTATGATATTACAAAGCATTGAGTGACAACAGAAAAAGGAAATAACAGAATAAGAAATGCTTAACTGTGAACCTATGATACCTAATTATATTGAGGATCAAGATACACATATCATTGAATCTACAGCACCAACTTTTAATGAAATTGGGGAAGATGACTACCTCCTCTAGCTTTCCAAGTTCCTAGAAACTAGTGCCAGAAAATGTTGAAAATTCACAGTGAAAAAAAAAGAACAACTAGCCTGTAATCCTGTTAAACCAAGACCTTTAACACTTTAAAGAATCAGGAATAACTTATGGAATTCACTCACTATATTTGTAATGAAAATTAAATACCTTGGTAACCAACCCCAAACAGGATTATTCTCCAAGTCTACAAATATTTAGCAGCAATGGTACTAGAAGCTGGTTCTCAATTACAAGGGCTGACATGGTGGCTCAAAGAAGTTTCGATTAAGGAAAATATGTCTAAAGGTGTTAATATCATGAAGGACCAACTGTTATGTAAAGGTCAATTAGAATATTTAAGACAATTAATGAAATTTGATGACACTATGACTATACAATGTGGTTTAGTAGCTTTAAGATCCTGTGATTAGTTGGAAGAACAAGAAGAAATGTCTATATTATTCATAAGCAATGTTCAAATTCTCACAGATCTTCACTGACTTCTTACATAGATTAACATTCACTATAAACAGGGCAGTATAAGATCCAGATGAAAAGCAGGTAATTGAAACTTGAGCTTTTACAAAAAGTTCTTAGACCTTTAAAACCTGAATAATAACTTGTGTATGAACGGATCAGAATTACTGCTGATATTGAACCTAATGACTATGTAATTGGACAAGTAATGGCCAATAATCCTAGATATCAAAATATTCATAGTATTTATGTGGAAAATTAGGTCATTTGAAAGGGGGCTTGTAGACAAGGCATTCCTAAAGCCTTCTCTAGAAGACCTTAGCCTTCTAGGATTTTTAGAAGGTGTGGAAAGCATAGGCATGTACTCATGAATGTACTCAGTAAGAGATATGAGAGGTAATCCCTTACTGATGGGAAACTCCCTATGAGATAATCCTCCAAATATGGTAAACTCCTTAAGGGTATTTTCTTGTACCTTGGCAATATTCAACAGTATCCAGACACTTCCTGTTAGCAATGGATTAACTCATCCTAACTAGGTTTTGGAGATCTAAGGCCTATTACAGGAGGCAACACTGATAGGGAGTTACTCACAAGTAGCACATGAGTCAAGGGCCGAGCAGCTCCACTAGATAAAACAAGAAATTCTGGATATAAATCAAATTCTGTTAAATCAAGAGATCTACATTTAAATGGTTAACTGATAAATCTGAGTTGGTAGAGCAATGTACTTTGAATAAAGAAAAAATGCATCCACTTGTGCAGCTGGTATAAGAACAACTGGAAGCTCAAGACAGAATGGTCCTTAGAACTCTTCTACATTTGTCATTTGAAAGAAACTTGGAAATTGGAGGATGTTGACTGACCTAAGAGCAGTATATAAATTAATCCAACATGTGGTTCCATTACAGACTGGAATGCTTTTATCTTCTCTTTTGCCTAAAAATGGCATATAATAATTAACTTAGAATACTGATTCTTTATTATTTCCCTACAAGAACAAGATAGAAAAAAATTTGCTGTTATATTACCTACTTAGAGCAATATTCAACCTGTGAAAAATACTAACGCAAAGAATATACTTCCTTCTAGGCACCTCAGAATTCTCTCCAAAACTTACATTTATCTCAGGCCCTAATGTCAACAATTAATAAATATGACCTTTAAAACTGAAAAGCTTCTATAAAACAGAGGAAATCTTCTAAAAGACAAAACAGCAGCCTGCAGAGTGAGAAAAGATCTTTAACAACTCCACATTCAAAGGAGAGCTGAAATCCCAAAACAATAAAAATATAATGAAATTAGACTTTAACAAAACAAATCTTATACTTTTAAAAAATGGAGAACAAACTTAAACAGAATTCTAAACAGAATAACATTTAATGTATGTAAAACACTTACAGAAATGTTGAACATCGTTAGCAATTGGGGAAAATCAAATCAAAACAATTCTGAGATTGCAAAATCTTGCAATCCAATATAATCATGTATAGATTGATATTAGCCAACAAATAAAGGATAACCAAGTTAAAATCCACATATACCAAGTAGCTAAGAAGCAAATAGCATTCAAATGAGGATACATGAATCTTACTGTGAAGGGGAAATTCTGTACACCTGATCACTGGATGGGGAGACGGGACTAGGTGGGGCAGAAGATGGAAATAGGAACAAGAGGGATCACTTGAGGGGAGGACATAGAAAGAGAATAGCTACAGTGAAACAATAAGCTGAGCTTGGTGGATCTTGAAGAAGAGAGGAAGGAAGGGTAGTAGGAGTCAGAAGAGTGAAAGACAAATTAAGAAAACACATATAAAGAACTAACATGTGCCTGGGACTGGATCCTTCTGATTTCCATCTGTGTTTAGAGCCAGTCCTCTACCACAGGGTTCCATACCCAGGTGGCACCAAGAGAGTGCTAGCCTCCCAGGAGTGCAGACAGGCCTGTGAGCACAAGTAGGACCACCACTACTGCTCAGGAGAACCTACCAGAACCCTCAGGACACAGAAACTGAGGGGCAGCCTGGGACAGGAGTCTTCCAGTTTCCATCTGTGCCCCGAGCTGATCCTATTACACAGAGCTAAATACACAAATACCTACCACCGGAAGAGAACTGGTTTCCAGGGAGTGTCTACATACCTGCAAGGACAGGTAAGACTACAACTCTTCTTCTCCTGGTCCAAGAAGGACCCTCCAAGAGCCATCAGGACACAGGAACCAAGGATCAGCTGGGGACAAGATCCTTCTGGTTTCTATCTGTAACCCAGAGCTGACCCTGTACCACATCTCTCCATACCTAAAGTCTTCTGGGAGAGAACTAGTCTCACAGGATTACTGACACACACACTTGCAGAACAGATAAGCCACAGTCAGAGACAGCAAGATCAGCTAACATCAGAGATAACCAGGTGGTGAAAGGCAAGCACAAGAACATAAGGAACAGAAACGAAGGCTTGATGGCATCATCAGAACCCAGGTCTTCCATCACAGTGAGCCCGGGTTACCCCAAGAAAACAGAAAAGGTGGATTCTGATTTACAATAATATCTCATGATGATGATATAGGACTTTAAGAAGGACATAAATAACTCCCTTAAAGAAATAGAAGAAAGCACAGGTACATACATAGAAGACCTTAAAGAGGAAACACAAAGTCATTAAAAAATTACAGGAAAATACAACCAAACAGGTGAAGGAACTGAACAAAACCATCAAATATGTAAAAATGGAAATAGAAACAATAAGCAAATCACAAAGGGAGATAACCCTGAAGATATAAAAGTAGGAAAGAGATCAGGAGTTATAGATGCAACCATCACCAACAGAATACAAGACATAGAAGAGAGAATCTCAAGTGCAGAAGATAACATAGAAAACATTGACACAACAGTAAAAGAAAATGCAAAATGCAAAAGGCTCTTAACCTCAAACATCCAGGAAATCCAGGACACAATGAGAAGATCAAATATAAGGATAATAGATATGGAAAAGAGTAAAGATTCTCAACTTAAAAGACCAGTCAATATCTTCAGCAAAATTGTAGAAGAAAATTCCCCTAACCTAAATAAAGAAAGGCCCATGAACATACAAAAGGCCTACAGAACTCTAATTTGATTGAACCAGAAAAGTAATTCTTCCCATCACAAAATAATCAAAATACTAAATGCACTACCCAAAGAAAGAATACTAAAAGGAGTAAGGGGGAAAGGTCAAGTAACAATAAAGGCAGACCTATCAGAATTCCACCATTATTATCACCAGAGACTATGAAAACTAGAAGATCCTGGGCTGATCTCCTAGAGACCCTGAAAGAACACAAATGCCAGCCCAGACTAATATACCAGCAAAACTCTCAAATACCATAGATGGAAAAAACAAGATAGTTCGTGACAAAACCAAATTTACACAATATCTTTCCACAAATCCAGCCCTATACAGTATAATAGATAGAAAATGACAACACAAATTGCACTGCACACAATAATAATGGGAGACTTCAACACCCCACTCTCATCAATGGACAGATCATGGAAACAGAAACTAAACAGAAGAGACATAGGGAAACTAACAAAAGGTATGGACAAGATGGATTCATTAGATATCTATAGAACATTTCAACATAAATCAAAAGAATCTACCTTCTTCTCAGTACCTCATGGTACCTTCTTCAAAATTGACCATATAGTCAGTCACAAAACAGACCTCAACAGATGTAAAAAGATTGAAATAATCCCATGAATTCTATCAGATCATTATGGATTAAGGCTAGACTTAAAGAGGAAAAAAACAAAAAACAAACAAAACAAACAAACAACAACAAAAAAAAACAAACCAAAAAAAGAAAGAAAGTTTACATACACATACACATGTAAGCTGAACAACACTCTACTCAATAATAACTTGGTCAAGGAAGAAATAAAGGATGAAATTAAAGACTTTTTAGAATTTAATGAAAATGAATGTAAAACATACCCAAACATATGGGAAACAATCAAAGGTCTGAGTGCCTCCAAAAAGAAACTGGATAGAGCATACACTAGCAGCTTCCCAGCACATCTGAAAGCTCTAGAACAAAAAGAATCAAATACACCCAAGAGGAGTAGATGGCAGGAAATAATCAAACTCAGGGCTGAAATCAACCAAATGGAAACAAAATGAATTATACAAAGAATAAAAAAAGGAGCTGGTTCTTTGAGAAAATCAACAAGATAGATAAACTCTTAGCCAGACAAACCAGAGGACATATAGACAGTATCCAAATTAATAAAATTAGAAACAAAAAGGAGATATAACAACAAAAAATGAAGAAATTTAAAAAAATCAGGTACTATAACAAAAGCCTATACTCAACAAAACTGGAAAATCTGTATGAAATGAACAATTTTCTACACAGATAATAAATGCCAAAGTTAAATCATAAACAGATAAATGATCTAAACAGTACCATGACCCCTAAAAAATAGAAACAGTCATTAATATTCTCCTAAACAAAAAAGCCCAAGACCAGATGGATTTAGTGCAGAATTCTATCAGAGCTTAAGAAGACCTACTACCAATACTCTTCAAACTATTCCACAAAATAGAAACAGAAGAAACACTACCAAATTCGTTCTATTAAACCACAATTATGCTGATACCAAAATGTCACATAGGCCCAATAAGGAAAGACAACTTCAGTCCAATTTACCTTATGAACACCGATGCAAAAATTCTCAAGAAAAATCACACAAACTGAATCCAAGAACACATAAAAACAATTATTCACCATTATCAAGAAGTCTTTATATCAGGGATGCAGAGATGTTTCAATATAAGGAAAACCATCAATATAATCCACTACATAAACAAAGTAAAAGAAAAAAGCAAATGATCATTTCATTAGATGTTTAAAAAGCATTTGACAAAATTCAACATCCCTTCATGATAAAAGTCTTGGAAAGATAAAGAATTCAAGGTCCATACCTACACATGGTAAAAGCAATATACAGCAAACACATAGCTAACAACAAACTAAATGGAGAGAAATCTGATGCAATCCCTGTAAATCAGGAACTAGACAAGACTACCCTTTCTCTCCCTATCTATTCAATATAGTACATGAAGTTCTATAGAGTAATTAGACAAGAAAAAGAGGTCAAACGGATACAAATTGGAAAGGAAGAAGTCAAAATATCACTATTTGGAAATGATATTGTAGTATTCTAAAGTGATCCCAAAAACACCACCAGAGAACTCCTATATCTGACAAACAACTTCAGCAAAGTGACTGGATATAAAATTAACTAAAACAAATCAGTAGCTTTCCTTTACTCAAAGGATAAACAGGCTGAGAAAGAAATTAGGGAAACGACACCTTTCACAATAGTCTCAAACAATATAAAATATCTTGGTGTTACTCTAACTAAACAAGTGAAAGATCTGTATGACAAGAACTTCAAGTCTCTGAAGAAAGAAATCAAGAAGACCTCAGAAGATGGAAGGATCGCTCATGCTCATGGTGGATTGGCAGGATTAATGTACTAAACATGGCAATTTTGCAAAAAGCAATATACAGATTCAGTGCAATATACATCAAAATTCCAACTCAATTCTTCATAGAGCTAGAAATAGCAATTCTCACATTTATTTAGAATAACAAAAAACCCAGGATAGTGAAAATTATTCTCAACAATTAAGAACTTCTAGGGGAATAACTATCCATGATCTCAAGCTGTACTACAGAGCAATAGTGTTAAAACCTGCATGGTATTGGTACAGGGACAGGCATAAATCAATGGAAGTGAAGACCCAGAAATGAAACCACTCCTATGGTCACTTGGTCTTTGACAAAGGAGCTAAAACCAACCCATGGAGAAAAAGACATTATTTTCAACAAATGGTCTTATTTCAACTTATGGTTAGCTCGCAGAAAAATGCAAATCACTCCATTCTTATCTCCTTGTCCAAAACTCAAGTCCAAATAGATTAAGGACCTCCACATAAAACCAGATACACTGAAACTAATAGAAGGTTGGGAAGAGCTTTGAGCACATGGGAATAGGGGGAAATTTCCTGAACAGAACACCAATAGCTTATGCTCTAAGATAAAGACTTGACAAATGAGACCTCATAAAATTACAAAGATTCTGTAAGGCAAAGGACACTGTTAATAGGACAAAATGGCAACCAATAAATTGGGAAAAGATCTTTACCAACTCTACATCCAATAGAGGGCTAATATCAAATATATACAGAAAACTCAAGAAGTTACACACCAGAGAACAAAATAACCCTACTAAAAATGGGACACAGAGCTAAACAAAGAATTCTCAACTGAGGAGTACTGAATGGCTGAGAAGCACCTAAACAAATGTTCAACATCCTTAGTCATAAGGGAGATGTAAATCAAAGTAACCCTGAGATTTCACATGACACCAGTCAGAATGGCTAAGATCAAAAACTTAGGTGACAGCTGATGCTGGTGAGGATGTGGAGGAAGAGTACTCCTCCTTTGATGGTGGGATTGAAACCTGGTACAACCACTCTGGAAATCAATTTTGTGGTTCCTCAAAAAATTAGACATAGTATTACCTGAGGACCCACCTATATCATTCCTGAGTATATACCCAGAAGATGTTCCACCATGTAACAAGGATTCATGCTGAACCATGTTCATAGTAGCCTTATTTATAACAGACAAAGCTGGAAAGAACCAAGATGTCCCTCAACAGATGAATGGATACAGATATTGTGGTACATTTACACAATAGTGTATTTCTCATCTATTAAAAACAATGAATTAATAAAATTTTTAGGCAAATGTTTGGAAGTAGAAAATATCATCCTGAGTGAAGTAACCCAATCACACACAAAAAAGCACATGGTATGCACTAACTGATAAGTGGATATTTGTCCAGAAGTTCAGAAGATAAAATACCCAAGATAAAATTCACACACCAATGAAGCTCAAGAAGGAAGACCAAAGTATGGATTCTTTGATCCTTCTTAGAAGGGGGAACAAAATAGCCATGGAAGGAATTACAGAGACAAAGTGTTAAGTAGAGACTGAAGGAAAGACCATCTAGAGACTGGCCCACCTGGGGATCTATCCCATATACAATCACCAAACCAGACACTAATGTGATGCTAACAAGTGCTTGGTTACAGGAACCTGATATAGCTGTCTCCTCAGAGGCTCTGTCACTGCCCGACAAATACAGAGGTAGATGTTCTCAGCCAACCATTTTACTGAGCATGAGATCCCAATGGAGGAGTAAGCGGAAGGACTGAAGGAGCTGAATGAGTTTGCATCTCTATAAAAGGAACAATATGAACCAACCAGTAACCCCCAGAGCTCCTGGAGACTAAAATACCAACTAAAGAGTACACGGAGGGACCCATGACTCCAAATGCACTTGTAGCAGAGGATGGCCTTGGTAGACATCAATGGAGGGAAAGACCCTTTATCCTGAGAAGGCTTTATGCTCCAGAGTAGGGAAATGCCAGGACAAGGAAGACAGAGTGGGTAGGTTGGTGAGCATGGGGAGGGGTGATGGGAGAGAGGGTTTCTGTAGGTGAATCCAGGAAAAGACATAACATTTTAAATGTAAATAAAGAAAATACTAATTAAAAGAAGAACTAATGTGAACCTCTATGACCTCATAGAGGCTGAACTGTAAACTGGAGAGCATGCATGTTAGGCTCTCTGCATATATGTAACAGTTGTACATCTGAGTCTTCATAGGGATTCCTAAAACAGAGTAAGGAAATATCTCTGACTATGTTGCATGCCTTTGGGACACTTTCCCCTGACTTCACTGCCAAGTCTAACATCACTAGAAGAAGATATATCTTGTCTTAATGCAAGTAGATATGTCAATGCTGGTTGATATCCATAAGAGTCCTCCCCTTGTCTAAAGAATACTGTAGGATAAGTGGATAAGAAAAGGGGAAGAGAGAGTGAAAGGAATTTGAAGAGAAAAGGGAGAATAAATTTGCTGCCCAGATATAAAGTAAATAAATGTATTAATTCATTAAATTCAGGAATACTTTGTAAACATCTTTTAGATATTAATTTTTACCTATGGCAACAGGAGCATTAGTATGCTAATTCATTCTTGATACAGTTTTATATTTGTTTTTCTTGTGTTAGCTTTGTAGAGTTTTTACTTATTCAACTTTGTTTCTTTTAATTTTCTCTATCTCTGTCTCTCTCTCTCTCTCACACAAACACACACTCTAACCCTAATCTCATATACATATATATAAAATCAAATATAGGTAGAATGTATATATATAGATAGTGAGGAATCATGAAATTTTATTTGTAGGCAATTGAGAAGGTCAAAAAGAGGTGGCTTTGCAAGAGAAAAAATTAATCAGGATATGCTTTATGAAAAACATAATGAAATTAGTTTATAAATAAATATTTCACTCAGGAGTTCTGGGTGTATCATGTCAAAACAAATGCAATTACTTTGCATTAGTTCCAGTTTCTGAGAAGTCCTATATTAATTTATGGAATAACTTCATTTAAGATTTATCATTACACTATCTACTTGACATCACATATTCTGTAATGAAACAATGAAAAGATTTCTTATTGGAAAAGTGGAATAAACAAAGATTATTCTGAAATTGTAGAGCCATTTAATATATATCATATAATTAAATTATAAGAGTTAAACTGTTGAAAATCAATGCTGTAGATGTATAAATGGCTGTTCATACAATAATCATAACTGGGAAGTTAGATCTTGGTCATGTGTTAGAACTCTAATACACAATTTAGTTTCTAGCCTTTGTATTGAGGAACTGGTTAGTAGTTTTATGTTCCAAATGATTATTGACTCTAACACTTGGATCTCTAGGAAATTCTGTGTAGTATCAGAAATTCAGATATCTGTAAGTCATATGTGAATGCTCTGTTGATGCTAGAGACCAGGCATATAAACATACTGCTTCCAATTATGAACACTATTGCTCCTATAACCTGTATGTTTATAAAAAGCTCTTATAGTAAAAACTATTTGATACACTTCCACTTAATAACTCATTTGGAATTTCTGATGTAACCCAGGGCACCTATTTTAAAAGGTGACTAAAGAACTGGTTTGATGAACTAGGCTAGTTAGTAAATTTGTCTAATAGGAATAATTTCTGAAGGTGTATGTCTGTTGACATTGATACATTAATAGGGGATATAGAATCATAAGGAGAAAGATAATCATAAGTGAAATCATTGCTTATATTTTACCTGAACATAGAAATGTAGATGTAGATATCCATTTAAGAGAGTGTTTGCCATGGTTTGAATACATTTGGTTCAGAGAGTGGCACTATTTGGAGGTGTGGCTTTGTTGGAGTAGGTATGCCACTATGGGAGTGGTCTTTTACACTCTAGTATTAGCTATCTGGAAGCCAGTACTTAGCTAGCAGCCTTCAAATGAAGATGTAGAACTCTCACTCCTCCTGCACTGTGCTTGCCTGGCTGCTGTCATGATCCGGCCTTGATGTTAATGGATTGAACCTCTAAACCTGTAAGCCAGCACCAATTAAATGTTGTTCTTATAGGCGTTGCTTTGGCCATGGTGTCTGTTCACTACAGTAATGTTCACAACAGTAAAACCCTAACTAAGACAGAATTTGGTACCAGGAGTAGGATATTTCTGTGATAGGCCTGACCAGGCTATTGTTTTGAACAATGTGGATTTGGGGACTTTAAATTTTGAAAGCATTAGAATGCTTTAAATGGGGCCTAATGGGCTATGTTAGTAGGAATATTGAAGACTTTATTACTGAGAGGAGTTTGAATTAATTGTGCATACCTGGTCCAAGAGGTTTCAGTGGAGAATATCAATCTGTGGCCTACAGATTGTTTTTGTGGCATTTTGGTGAAGAATGTGAATAATTTTGTCATTGTCTGAAGAATCTGTCTGAGGCCAAGTTGAAGAGACTCAGATTAATTAACTAAGACAGAGCTTAAGAATACTCCAGAGCTGGGCAGTGGTGGCACACGCCTTTAATCCCAGCACTTGGGAGGCAGAGGCAGGTGGATTTCTGAGTTCAAGGCCAGCCTGGTCTACAGAGTGAGTTCCAGGACAGCCAAGGATACACAGAGAAACCCTGTCTTGAAAACAAAACAAAACAAAACAAAACAACCAAAAAGAATACTCCAGAGGCACACAACTGCACCTGAAATTCCAGATCTGCACTCTATTATCTAGGCCACAGTTCAGCCTGAGTCCCTGGAAGCCTGCTGCCTTTGATGACATACAGATGCAATTCTCTGCCCCCTGCATAATACTGCAGGCCCAGCAATCATGAGGTCTTCTCCTTCCCCTCTGAAATCTATCTTCTGCTCTACAAGTCCACCTGAAATCCCAGATCTTCACTCCATTCCCCAGGCAACTTGGAGGCTTGCTGCCTTCATGGACTACCAGGCCAGCCACCACTAGGGACAGTCAGATGGCTAAAGGCCAGCCTAAGGATGCTACCAACAAAGCCTGGGCAATATGGCACCACCAGTACACAGCTATCCTACCACATTAAGCCCTAGATATCCTAACATAACTGAAGTACACATTAAAAAATGACTTTAAATCTAATCTTCTGAAGATAAAAGAAGAATTTAAAGAGGAAATGAATTAATTTGATAAAGAAATACAAGAAAGGACATAGCAGTCAGAGACGAAATGCATTTGGTTCTCTGAACACCGTTGTCTGGCTCTGAGCTAGTTCTTCAGTTCCAAGGAGCCCTGCATGATCCTAAGAACTTCATGGTTCCTGGTGGAAGCTTTGGGAGACCCAAGACTAACTACTTTGGAACCCTGCTACACCAATTACATCTTAATCATGTCTGTTCAGGACAGAGTCAGGAAAGGTGAGTTATGTGTTCACCTGAATTCCATTGTCTAGCTCTAGACTCACTCTTCAGCCATGAAGAGACTTACAGGTCACCAAGAGCATCCTGTTTCCCTGTGGAAAGTTTTAGGCCCCAAGACTTGGAATCTTCCTTTGTCTATCCCCTTTTTGTCTGGTCTGTGGGACCTAGAAATAAGAGGTGATTTGCACCAAGTCTCCTTAACAACATTATATTAGCTCTGGACTAGCTCCTCAGTCTCAAAGAACCTGTATGGATGTCAAAAGCTTTCTGCCCCAAAGAGCAAGCTTGGAACCCTGTTCTACCAACCCCAGCCTGTGTCTGCCTATGACATAACAAGTACAGGTTAGTTATACATGGTCCCCTGAACTCCATTGACTAGTTCATGTCTTGGTATTTATTTCCCAGGAGACTTGTGGGACCACAAGATCATCCTCCTTCCCTGGGAAAGCCTGTGGAGATCCTAGGGACCATCATCCCTTGTGAGTGGTCCCATCTGAGGCACAATCAATGGAATTTGGCTGGAACCATGACCTACTTCTTGTAGAGAGCCACGCCGGAGCTGGCTCAATCGCCATTTCAACATGGCGCCGGCATCCAGTGTCTTCTCCCTGTAAACAAGTAGTCTGCGCATGTGCTAAGGGCCAGAGCGCGCCAAGTCGCAGCCCATCCCGGGGCGTCACATGAGGTAATGAGCAAACAGCCAATCAGAAATGAACATGCTGCTCCAGGGTATATATAAGCAGTGCCTTTTCGGAGCTTGGGGTCCTCCTCTTGAAGAAGCAATAAACGCTTGTTGCAGAAGGATCCTGGTGTCCACGTGCGTTCTTGCTGGCGAGACGATTGCGCAGATTACACTTCTCTAGACCATGGCTTTCCCCACCTTCTTGAGAATTCCTGCTGCCATAAGAAGCATCCAGCCAAGTCCTGGTAAAATCAGATGCCTAAATGACAGTTTAAGAACACAAAACAGAAAACAAAACATATTGTTTTGATTTGCATTTCCCTGATGATTAAGGATGTTGAACATTTCTTTAGGTGCTTTGCAGTCATTCAGTAGTCCTCAGTTGAGAATTCTTTGTTTAGCTCTGTAATTCATTTTTAGTAGGGTTATTTGGTTCTCTGGAGTCTAATTTCTTAAATTCTTTGCATATATTGAATATTAGTCCTCTATCAGATGTAGGATTGGTAAAGATGTTTTCCCAATCTGTTGGTTGCCATTTTGTCATATTGACAGTGTCCTTTGCCTTAAAGAATCTTTGGAATTTTATCAGATCCCATTCTACCTCACACCAGTTAGCAAGATCATCTCACTTACACGCAATGCCCTACACACCCAAAAAATCAGTCATCTAGTGCGTAGTTACTCAGTAGAAACGTGTCTCTAAGGCTTAGTTATCCAGTCAAGTTTATATATTGATGAGATCATAATTTAGAAGATGCCAATAAAATAATTTTAGAGCCAAATGATGAAGAATATGCTTTAACCCAATTATTCTAACCTTTTGAAAACCTTAGCCACTTGTGGCTGTTTAAAACCATGCAAGGTCTGGGTTGTCTTCCTGGTCATCTGTTTCCATATTGCTTCTCATGCTTTGCCTCTGATCTCTGACCTCCCTCACTCCTAAACTTCTAGCTCCACCTCTCTATTCCTGCCCAATCACAGACCTGTCACTTTCCTAATGTGATTGGACAGAGAAAATCCTGCAACAGATAGTTCCTCCAAAAAAGGACATCGTACTAGCTGAGGACCCAGCCATACCACTCCTGGGTATATACCCAGAAGATGCGCCAACACATAATAAAGACACATGTTCCACTATGTTCATAGCAGCCATATTTATAGTATATAGAAGCTGGAAAGGACCCAGGTGTCCCTCGACGGAGGAATGGATACAGAAAATGTGTTTCATTTACACAGTGGAGTACTACTCAGCTATTAAAACAATGAATTTATGAAATTCTTAGGCAAATGGATAGATCTGGAGGATATCATCCTGAGTGAGGTAACCCAATCACAAAAGAACACACATGGTATGCACTCACTGATTAGAGGATATCAGCCCAGAAGCTTGGAAAACCCAAGATATAATCTTCCACATGAAACTCAAGAAGAAGGAAGACCACAGTGTGGATACTTTGATCCTTCTCTGAAGGGGGAAGAAAATAGCCATGGAAGTAGTTACAGAGACAAAGTGTGGAGCAGAGACTGAAGGAATGAGAATCCAGAGACTGCCTCACCTGGGGATCCATCCCATATACAATCACCAAACATAGACCCTATTGTGGATGCAAACAAGTGCTTGCTGACAGGACCCTGATACAGCTGTCTCCTGAGAGGCTCTTCCAGTGCTCAACTCATACAGAAGTAGATGCTCACAGTCATCATTGGACTGAGCACAGGGTCCCTAATGAAGAAGCTAGAGAAAGAACCCAAGAAGCTGAAAGTGTTCGGAGCCCCATAGGAGGAACAACAATATAAACTAATCAATACCCCTAGAGCTCCTAGAGACTAAACCACCACCCAAAGAGTACACATAGTGGGACTCATGGCTCATGTTGCATATGTAACTGAAGATGGCCTAGTTGGTCATGTCTGGGAGGAGAAGCCCTTGGTCCTGTGAAGACTCTGTCCTCCATTGTAGAGTAATGTCAGGGCTAGGAAGCCAGAGAGGGTGGGTTGGTGAGCAGAGGGAGTGGGGAGCGGATAGGGATTTTTTCGGAGGGGAAACCA
>JADRCD010159438.1:9575-20930 GCA_019843815.1 Montemys delectorum | reverse complement strand
AAAAAAAAAAAATCCTGGACAATAAAAGAGCTTCTCAGAGTATCACAATCCCTCACCTCAAGCTGTACTATAGATAATAAAAATGCATGGTGTTGGCATAAAAACAGATAGATTGATTAATGGAATATAATTGAAGACCCCAAAACAAACTCATACACCTACAGACACTTGATTTTTGACAAAGAAGCCAAAATCATACAATGGAACAGAGTCTTCAACAAATAAATGGTGCTGGTCTAACTGGATGTCTGCATGTAGCAAAATGCAAATTTTGTACAACCACGCTGGAAATCAGTCTGGCAATTTTTCAGAAAATTGCGAATAGTTCTAAGTCAAGACCCAGTTGCACTACTTACTCCTGGGCATATACCCAAAAGGTGCTCTACCATCCCACAAGGACACTTTCTCAGCTATGTTCATAGCAGCCTTATGCATGATAGGCAGAAACTGGAAAAAAACCAGATGTCCCTTAACCAAAACATGGAATACTGCTCAGTTATTAAAAACAAGGACAACATAACATCTGCAGGCAAGTGGATGGAACTAGAAAACACCGAGTGAAGTAACCCAGACCCAGGAAGACACACATGGTATGTACTCACCTATAAGTTAATATTAACCATAAAGTATAGGATAACCGTGCTACAATCCACAGACTCAAAGAAGCTAAGTACCAAGGCAGGTACAGAAGGTACAAGGAAGGATACCTAAATCTCATTCAGAAGGAGAAGTAAAACAGATATCAGAAGTAGATGAAAAGAAAAATGTGGATGAGGAGAGGAAAGGTGGAGGAGATCAGGTGTGGGGAGAACAGAGGTGGAGGTGAGAGGGCTGGGAGAGAGAAGGGGAATGAGGGGTATCTCTGAGACAAGTTGGAGACTTGGATAGGGGAGAGTCCTGGGAGAATATGGGTGTGACTCTAGTTGAGACTTCTAACAACTGAGAATATGGAACTTGAAGTAGCTACCTCTTGTAGCCAAGCAGGATTTCAGTGGAGGGGTCACTTCAATTGTGGGTCCCCTAACAATTGGAGCAGGGGTTGCCTCAGACTCTGTTGCCTGGCTTTGTATTCCTTTACCCTAGCTAGACTGTCTTGTCTGGCCTCAGTGGCAGAAAATGTGCTTAGTCTTGATGCTACTTGATGTGCCAGGTTGGGTTGGTACCAGTAAATGGAGTTCATCTTTCTGACCAGAATGAGGAGACAGGGAGTATGAGAGAGGGAGGAATGAGGGGGAGGATGGAATTGGAAGAAGAGAAAGAGGTGAGCTTTGATAGGAATATAAAGTAAATAAAGAAATAAGTGAATGAATGAATGAATGATGTAGGACAGAATGATGAATCTAACTTACATAAAGTGCAATCCTGTTGAAAGAAAATCTGAGATTACTAGGCTTGAGGTCCATAAGATGGATCCATTCTAATAGAACTTTAAAAATAGAAAGTAACTGTACAAGGGCTGGGGATATACTTCAACGAGCTTGGCAACCTCCAGAGTTCCAAGTCATTCTTGACTCCATAGAGAGTACAAAACCAACCTGGCTTAAGCTGGTGAGATGCTCAGCAGGCATAGGCACTTGCTGAGAATTCTGAGAACATTGCTGTGGCTTTCAGGAGTCAATCTTTCTCCCCTTCCACGTGTGGGTGTTGCAGGAAATATTAGAAAAATCGAACCATCACGTTCTTGCACTTGTGCCCTGCTACTCTCTGCCCTGGCAGTCTGGCCAGCCATGCACTAGTGGGCAATGGCCGACCTGCTTTTATCTCGTGGAGACTCTGACTCAAAACTCTGCAATCTCTCCACCTAGCTCACTAAGTTCCCACTGGTGGGTGGTTACCGCACCAAACCCTTGCTTCAAATCCTGAACCTGGATCAGCCGCTAAGTGAAGAAAAAACACAACACAAACTTAGTTCAGAAACGACGGTAACTCAATCGTTGGGCGCAGCAACTAAAATCCTAATCTTGTAAACCTTATTAAATCTAAATCTTCTGGTGGTGAATCCTGATGGATCCGCCATTGAAACCGGGAGACACACGTAGCTACATCTTGCCTTCACACTATACCAATCCAAAAAGGACTTAACTCTCTCCTGCTTCCTCTCTTCCTCTGTCCAATCCAGAAATCCTGCCTACTTGCCCAGTGATTGGCTCCTTTATTCATTAGGGGATTGGTTCACAAGACGTCACCGTAGTACGGTTCACTCCTTGTCCACAACCCCTTCCAGGAGAGCGAAATTAGCCTCAAAATACAGACAGCACCCGGCCCATCCATGTGAGTCCCTAGGACCTAACCCAGGTCTGCAGGTTTGGAGGTGAGCACCTTTATGATAAAGATATTTTATTTCATTTGCACATACAGTCACAAACTTTAAATGGCTATCAAAATGGCCACATATGTTTATAGCCTTATTAGCCTTATTTACTTCATCTTCCTGTTTCTGAGAAGGATTCTAACATATTCCCACTGTGATTATTTGTTCTCCTTGTCCATCTAAGAGATGTATTGTTAGGGGTTTATTTCCATCAAGCAGTGAATTTGTAAGAACAGGTTTTCTAACAGAAACATGCCAGCCACACCAGACCAGAGCACAGAGACAGCAAGGCAGCCCTTGCCGGCTTTGTGCCTTCTGTGTGGATAGGCTCTGAGTGTTCTAAAGAGCTGTTTTCATTCTGAACTTTGTCATTTTCCTCTTTTTCTCCAGGTGGTAGGAACAGTGTGAATGCTCACAAAGATCAGAGGATACAGGCCATGTGCCAGAAACATAATGCACAAGGAACAGCCAGTGGGACTGAGAATTTCCCAGAGTCTGGGGTCATATACATAGGACTAGGATCATCAGACCCAAATTCAAACTTTGATGATGGAGGAAATACCAAATACTGAAAGATAAGACTTTGAAAAGATAACTAATTTAGAAAAGTGTCTTTATCACACCAGCAAAAGGAGAGCGAAATACATAAATAAGCAGAACTCTGATCTCAGTGATAAAACTCCAAGCCTGAACACACTAGACAGAAAAAGATGCATGGGAAAGCCACAGGGTTTCTCTTCTGACAGAGGCTGTTTGTTGGTTCCCACAAAGAGAACAAACATTCTAGAGAAGTCATGTGGACTCTTTTACATGCCATCAAATGAGACAGTGAGAAAAACCTTCAACATTTTATAACAAACACAGAGGCAAAGTCCTGGGCCTGCCCAGTTTTCTGTCATGCTGACATTTAATACAAGATCAGCCCAGTGAAATACAAACTGAAGGAACAGCTCTGTTAGGAATGGATATGGTTCATATTTCAGATAGTTCTTAACCATCAGGAATTACAGAGGTGCAAAAATCTGCAGGAGTGAACGAATCACATCTCTCTTAGGCTTTTCCTATTAAACACTATTAGGCAGTCAGGAAGGAAAGTAGATAAATTGGAGTTTTTCTTCTTGATGAGACTACCAAAGTATGCAGGACACATTACTAAAAAATAAAGGTGTCTGGGTTTAGACTGAGTAACTACATGTAAACTGATTATCCTCCTAGTTCACACCTGCTACCTCAGAAAAATTATTGGCATCCCTCCATTCAGTTTCAGAGTGGCACCAATTAGGTGATGCATTATATTAAAAAGATAACTCTAAATATCTAATTGCTAGAGGTTGGGTTTCACATTGCTCTGCAAGTTTGGAAATTCAGCTATCCTTTCTTTCAATGAGTGTTTTACCTTGTTGTCAACCGCCAGCACAGACATATTTTATCACAAGCATGTGTTGAATGAATTCATTTCTGATTGAGTTCATGGTAATATATTTAATACATACTAAGATACATTTTTACAAATCTGTGGCCTCAGTTTTTCTTCCTTGCCAGTTTCTTCCAGAAGCATTAAGAAGAACCAACACAACTCCTTTCCTAGCACAACTACAATGGTCCACCAACAATGCTGACTCTCCCAGATTTAATTACTGAATTGAGACACTGACTTTCAGGATATCTGAAAGATCCTGTCTAGGGTTTTGTTTCCATACAAAGATGAGGCCGTCCAGTCTCATTCTGCCAGACCAGGAATATTTCTACCATGGGATACCTCTAGTGCAGGAAATTCCAGCTCTAAGACTCAGACATGAATGCCCATCTATTATTGTTAAATTGAGTGTGTTAAGTAGTTTTTTCCTGTTGAAGGTAGACAGTTCAGCATGTACATTGTGGTTCCCAGAGGTGATGAAAACATATTCTGTTTTTAGATACTGAAAATGACCAGCAAATCTAAAAAACAGTCCACTTAAGATGTTTTTAATGTTTCATTTTTCATGTGATATATAATATTGTGCTCAGAAATCACTGAAGAAAACACATGGTTTATCTCTTTTGGGAAACTGGCTTAAGGGGCACTCAAGTTCAATAAAGTTTGATATTTGGGACTCTCTCATGAGAATAAAGCTGTGTACTTAAATCACCTTGTGACATCCTGAAACAGTCCTAAAGTTGTCAAGGTCTTCCATCCTTACTGATCAGGTCTCTGTGAAAATGTAGCTACAATCCTAATAGGCAATAACCCTGACCCTAAAAAATCTTGCCAGTAGTTAATAACATATAACACATCAAATTTTGTCTCATTAAACACCCAGGTTAGAAAAAAGATTTGGGAAATGTGAGGAGGGAGAGAAGAGAGTCTTAGGAAAGCGTCTCACTCTTCTTATTCTGTCCTTCATCCCTTGTACGAGGAGGATGCTATCAGAGACCACGCTGAGTTGAAATTGAGGTTGGTCCTTCTTTTTGTTTTTATAATTAGATTCTTTGAGAATATCAATGTATCTTGATCATATTCACCCCATATCCAAGAGTTCTTCTCCAATAACCCAACTTTGGCTCTTCGTTTCTTCCTACCAGTTGGAGTGCAATTTATGCTGACTCTCCACTCCTGGGTGTGTAGGCTCCTCTACTGCTGGAGCTTGATCCACCTACTTCTTGCTTTTGTCAGGCTAAGTGTGAATGTGTGTTGAGTTTGTTCTCTTTCTCCCTTGTTCACATGCATCATTTAACAACTAGTGCATATTACCCTTGGCTTTCAATCTACATTAATGTCCATAGTAAATAAAGAAAAATTATTAAAGCAATTTCCATAAAACTAACCTTCACATATCAGGGAAGTTCTCTTTAAGGGATTTTGTTTAATTTCTTCCTAAGTAGAGAGATAAACTGGGTTTGAAATAGGCAGACTATCCCCATCTGTGCTTTCATCCTAAAACATAGTTATTAAAAGTCTAGTAGCCAATCTTGCAGATAATTAAGAATCCAGCTTTAACCTTACACTTTATGGGAGGAGATTTGCATTTATTTCTAAGTTATGTTAATTCTATTTTTCAATGATAAAAGTTCTGAAATGGAAATGAAAAATAAAGAATGTGGAATTATTAGTTTCACTGGGAAGTATAAAGAAAAACATAGTGGTGTCAAAAAAAGGGACGAGCTCACTTTTTACCAGTTTCAAGGCAACGGGCAGAGTCATACTCGAGGAGAGTTGCTGCCTGCATGATCACCTGGATGTTGTCACACATCTAGACATTGGTGCTGAAGACTCCTCCAAAGCCAAGGTTTCTAGATGGTATTGAAAAAAAGTAAACAGGAAACTATGATTTTCCCCTTGCACAGTGGGTGAAAGTAAGCCATCAGATGCCCTGCTTGTAGTTTAAGTTAGCAATTAGACCTAGAGAAATAGAGTATGTGCAATATACAGAGACAACAGTTTAGAATTCATTCCAGAATGATACCCAGTGAAATGGCTTATAATGAACTATAAACATCTCACACTATACCAACACCAAACACCTGGGGCAGAGGACAGGGAATGAGAGAAGGAAGCATGCAACCAGAAAGACAGGAGGTGGAGAGGGCAAGAAATTATCAAGGAACTGAGGAAGAAAAGTTCATATTTGATGAGCTGGTCTCAGCTAGTATACTCCACTCTTGCAGGAATGGAAGAGACCTGGGTGTAGAAAATGCCATGTGGTGGAGGCAGCACTGAGCTGTGTGTGCCAAGGACCTCGTGCACACTCTCTAGTGGATCAGGAGAAAACAGGCTGAAACAGAAAGATCACTCTCAATCTCAGTCTTAACGGCTATCTTACCTTGTATCTCATTTATATCAAGAGATTCATCTTTAAGCAGCAGAGTCTTTTGAGGCTTAGGAAATACTTTTTTTCAATTACTGTAGTTTGAGTATTTTATTGTTTTGTCACATTTGGAAAGGAACAGAAAATATGGCAGTTGTGACAGCTTGCTTCTTTGTTGCTGTTTTTCAACATGCTCAACACCATGACCAAAAAAAAAGGAGCTTGGAGACAAGAGTGCTTATTTTAGTTTACATTTCCAGGTGACACTTTACTGCTGAAGGAAGTCAGGACAGAAACTCAAGGAAAGAACGTGGAGGCAGGAACTGAGGCAGAAACCACAGAGGAACACAGATTATTGGTTCCTCTTCCATGGCTTGTCCAACTACCTTCCTTAGACAGAATAACCTCTCTGGGGTCAGTACCACACACGGTGGGTTGGACCCTCCCACATCAGTTATCAATCAAGAAAATGCCCCACACATATATCCACATGTCAACCTCAGAGATGCTATCCTCAATTAAAGTTGCCTCTTGCTAGGTGACTCATTTTTGTCAAGTTGACATAAAAACAGCCAGCACAGCACTCTGGCTGGCTTCTGTGTTAAGCCTAACCTGTGTCTGAATCACAGGGTGAGACTGATGGGTACCCCAATTTTTGAGTGGCATAGTCAGTTTTAGATGATGTGAGAATGTGGGTTTCCCATTCCTGACTTCAATAACTTTCCATATTCGGATCAAATGTTATATAGACCTTGAGGTTTCACCCTTTAATTGATTAAATATGGAAAAATTGGAAAGCACACATGGCTGGAATTTATATGACCAAGTGCTGCTATGTAGCGAGGGAGGTGGAAATGGGAGAGAATTTCTCTCCATGTGTGCCATCTATCTTTCAGTGACTTCCTTGATCATGTTATTTATCTGCATTAGCATTTTTGTGGTCTGGAAATTACAAACAATTTTTAATAGTCCTCTAAAAAGAATGTGAAGTGTGGAGCAATCTGTGGAAAACAAATTTTTGTATAATTCTGTCAGGATCTAGAAAAAAATATCTTGTTCCTGTAACTCACTTCTGCTTAGGAAGTTGTCCAACAAAAGACAAAAAGAGAAGCTGCAGGTCAAAGAGGATTTCCCCCCTCTTCAGTAGACTATGCTCACACCTTCAATGCTTAAACTCGTGCTGCTGATTCTAGTACTCCCAGGTCTTGGGTGACAAGGCAAAGGCCTACTAGCTGCCAATCCCACATTTAATGTAGCTTATATAAGCCAGTTACTTTAGGAAAAGCAAAATGAATCAAGTAAGACTTTTGCTTTCAGAGCTATGATGTTCAACAACAATAATAAATCACAGCAGGAAAATCACCAGAATGTTACACAAAATATGATGAATGACCGAAGGAGTTCACATTTCTACTTTTTGAAATATGGTAAAATAGATTTGTAGAAAATATAACACACAATAGAAAATATAATTTCTTGGAAAGATATTTTAAATATTTCTCAAAATCATTACTAGGATGCAAAGGAAAAGTAGACCATGAGAGAAAACAAAACCACATGAGAGTGAAATTATAGAACAAGGTAGAGCATGAGCTAGTGTTTCCTTCATCAGCATTGGTAAATGTGGGTGGGCTGCAAGCATCATTCTGTACGCTAGGATAGATGAGTGTGGTGGTGTGAATGAGAAAGGTTCCATAGGCTCATACATTCAAATGCTCAGTTTCCAGTGAGTATAACTGTTCAGGAAGGATTGGGAGCTGTGGCCTTGTTGGAAGAGATGTGTCATTCGAGCAAGGCTTTGAAGTTTCAAAAGCTTAGCATGCATATAAGCTCAGATTCCCAGAAACACCTCTCTCTCTCTCTCTCTCTCTCTCTCTCTCTCTCTCTCTCTCTCTCCAAGAAGAAATTAGGCCAGAAGAATTTTGTAACCACTAAAGAAATCTACAAATTCTTGAAATTGATTCATGCTTCTATGGAATTTTACTTACATAAAGTTTTAAATAATCCTAACAGTACACGTTAGAGGCTAACACTGATTTTTAGAGGCATTCTGATTTTTAAATCTCATTGGACAGTAGTGAGAGGGATGAGGCATGGCAGGGGATTCTGCACTACTGATCATGTCTCGTGTTTCTTGCTCTATATAAGAGGACTGATTATAACAGTTTATCAGGCAGAACTATTGGTTCCAGGATAGTGGTGAGTGTGACAAGGTCATATTGCAATGTCAAAAGGTTAGACATGCCCTCCATCTTTTCCGATGCATGTTTGAATTGAGTAAAATGTGCAGAAGAAAAGAAGTTTGGGGTCTAAACTATTTTAGAGAATTCTGGCAAACATTAAGAAGCAAGTGGTCCCTACCTTAAACAAATATTTTTTGGCAATAGGAAAAGAGTGATTATTACCCCCCCCACACACACACACACAGAGTTTTCAAAATGAGTAATATTTCAGTGTCATCACAGAGCAAGATAGTACAAGGAAAGAAAACCTCATGCTTACCTAGCCCTGGGAAATGCCCTAAACAAAACCTAGAAAACTGAAGCCCAACTATGAAAAATTATACATACAGGGAGTATGTATGTATCTTAGCAATTAAAAAAATCATAAAAATATAATGTAACTAATTGGAATAATGAACTAAAAAAGAAAAAGCTGAATGATTATCTTCACACAAAGAAATAACAATTGATATATTAGTGACAACCTAAGACAGTTTTTTAGCTAAGTAGGACCAGAAGCAACTTTCTTAGCTTTTTCAAGGGTAGTTCCTCAAAAATACCACAAAACCCCACAAATACATTACTCAAGCTTGACACATTAAAACACCAGCATCTTTTTAAAAAGAAGGAACAAGTCAGGATGTCCCCAATGACTACTGTACAACTCGATGTCCCTGAAAGTAAGAAGTCAAGTAGAGATACACACACAAACATGCACACAAACACACACACACACACACACACACACACACACACACACACACGCAGGGGCAGGGGGCCATAAAGACTGGAGAAAAACCAATTATTTGTGAATAATACAACAGCATAGAAATTGAATAATATAACTGCATAGGAATTCAAAAGAACCCATGAAATATTACTAGAATTAATGAACTAACTCATATAGGTTTCCAGGCTTAAGATTAATATATAGTGGTGTTGTCAACACAGGGCTCTGTATGCCACAATGATAGATAGCCTTGCCAGCAAGTTGTGTCTGCTGATGCAATAGTGGCATGTTTGTTATGGGGCACAAACCAACAGCTTTCTAGTAAGATTTGAGGTTTGCTCAACAAGAGGGAACTTTATGACTGGTATTTTAAAGCTAGTCAAAAACCAATGGTTGGGGAGGTCATAGCCCTTCAGGGCATAAGCTACTAATGATATTCTGCTAAATGGCCATGCTGTCAAATTGCCTTCTAAATATTTATGCATATGCCTGTAGACATGGGCTGTTCCTAACTTTGGTCAGTGGGCTGCACTATAAGAACTGCAGGATGTGGGCGAGTCCTGTGGAAAACGGTCCTCTAGACAGTACTTATAGCATTCACTCACAGCACTTCCGGTTAACTACACAAGACATGTATAAGATCAAGTTATCCAAAACCCCAGCATAGAGTTCTCTCCAGGCCCTGTCCATGTCAAAGAAACTATTGGCAGTTGACAGCTGCTTGGGGAGAAACAATCTTCTCATTTTTTTTCTATGAAAGTGCTCAGACTAAGTTTCCCACGCTCTAGCAGATGGCCCTACACTCCTGCCCATAAGGACAGCACTAACTGGATATAATGGGTTATAAAAAATATATACAGAATTTGAAGAAATATGTGTTAGGGAGTGACTATGGAGGAAGTTGGAAAAGGAAATGGTGGTGGATACAGTTATAATATAATGTATACATATCTGGCATTCTCAAGAATAAAGATATCATTAATACACTAATATATTATAATCAACATTATTTCTATGTACACAAACCAATAGTTACAAAATACAACTGAGAGTTAAAGACAAATAAAATGACAAAACAAATTTTCTGTTTTTACTTTGTCAATGCAGACAATAAATCAAAAAATGTTTTGCAAGGATTTTATGTTGCCTATAAATTTAAAGACCAGGCTACCACCTCTCCCAGGACCACAACCCACACTCCCACTGTTGGCACCTTTCCTAGGAGCTGCAATCACACTCCCAGACCCTCCCAGCTAGCTCAGGATCAATGGCAACCAACCTCCAACCTGAGAAACCTGGGAGCTGCTGATTGTGCTCGATTGGTCCTCTCTCAGCTTCTGTTTTGTTCCTCCCAGCTAGCCAAGCCTCCATCACACCATCACAGACCTGTCTTCTATCTTTCTCTGCCTACCTTAGCTCCTCGGAAGAAAAACTTTGACTGCTTTATCCTAGAACTTGCCAGATAACATGATTGCTGGGCACAGAGTCTCCTACACTAATCTTATCAACTGCTCTGTATCAGCTAGTCTATATCTGCCAGCCTCCAATGACCTCCTTGGTTAATCACTGGTGGCAGAGGCCCACTAGTTCTAATTTCCCCAAGATCTTACATGACTGCTGCTTTCTTCCCTTTCCAATGCATGTCTCCAAAAGCTCTTTCTCTTTTGTGCCCCTTTTCCATCCTGGGACCCAGAAGTTCCATCTTTACCCTTTGCCCAGCAATTGACTTCCACCTTCTTTATTGACCAAATCAAGAATGAATTAAGGGAACCAGATTTTAGTATCAACTCCTCCTCCTACACCGTTAAGTAGAAAAATATGAAAGTTTATTGAAAGCATCTAAGTAAACTTAAAATGAACAATAAGAGGGGCTATCTTCACTGATTGAAAGCTTCAACATTTAAGCCAAAACCTTGATAGCTTTAATTCTCAACTCTGATAATACAGTGCCTCACAGCTGCATCCTGAGAGATTGTGGATTAAGTGATGGGAGGTGGGGTTCATCCACCAGCTTTTTCAAGACTTCCCAGGTAGTTGTAATGTGCATAGGATCACCTGCACATCTGACTAAAACTCAAATCCTAGGTCTTGTCCACAGAGGTTCTCACTCATAGGTTAACAAAAGCTAAGCACCTTGACCATGAAACAGAATTTGAGAGCCAAAGCCTCAGAGAAACCCTTACCCATCAGGAGGCATCCCCTACAGTGCTGATCAGTACAGAAAGCAAAAATAGAAAGCAACCAAATGTCCACCCAAAGGAGAACACACACACACACACACACACACACACACACACACACACACAC
>JADRCD010159437.1:0-14612 GCA_019843815.1 Montemys delectorum | reverse complement strand
TCCCTGTATTCTTTTCAGGGAGAGAGAAATCCCAGAAGCCAGAGGTGAACATTAGATATATTTTTCTTTATTTTATTTTTTATTGATTATTTTTATTTATTTACATTTCAAATGTTATCCCCCTTTCTGTTTCTTCTCTAACCCCCCCATTCTCTCCCCTCCCCCTGCTTCTATGAGGGTGCTCCCCCACCCAACCACCCACTCCTGCCCTAGCATTCCCCTACATTGGGGCATTGAGCCTTCACAGAACCAAGGGCTTCCCCTCTCATTGATGCCAGATAAGGCCATCCTCTGCTACATATGCAGCTGGAGCCATGAGTCCATCCTTGTGTATTCTTTGGTTGGTGGTTTAGTTCCTGGGAGCTCTGGGAGGTCTGGTTGGTTGATATTGTTGTTCTTCCTATGGGGTTGCAAACCCCTTCAGCTTCTTCAATCATTTCTCTAATTCCTCCATTGGGGTACACATGCGCAGTCTGATAGGTGGCTGCAAGCACCCACATCTGTATTGGTCAGGCTCTGGCAGAACCTCTCAAGGAACAGCTCCTGTCAGTAACTACTTCTTGGCATCAGGAATAGTGTCTAGGTTTGGTGTCTGCAGATGGGATGGATCCCTAGGTGAGGCAGTCTCTGAATGGTCTTTTCTTCAGTTTCTGCTCCACTCTTTGTCCCTGCATTTCCTTTAGACAGGAGAAATTCTGGGTTAATATTTTTGAGATGGGTGGGTGGCTCCATCCCTCAACCGGTAAACCATGCCTAACCACTGGGAGCTCTGAGGGTACTAGTTAGTTCATATTGTTGTTCATGCTAAAGGGCTGCAAACCCTTCAGCTCCTTGGGTCCTGACAGGAGCCTGATATAGCTATCTCTGGAGAGGCTCTGACAGTATCCGACTAATACAGAAGTAGAGGGTCACAGCCATCCATTAGACTGAGTATGGGGTCTCCAATGAAGGAGCTAGAGAAAGAACCCAAGGAGCTGTACCCCATTTTTTATTAGTGTTATTTGGTTCTCTGGAGTCTAACTTCCTGAATTCTTTGTATATATTAGGTATTAGCCCTCTATTGGATATAGAGTTAGTAAAGATCTTTTCCCAATCTGTAGGTTGCCATTTTGTCCTATTGACAGTGTCCTTTGCCTTACAGAAGCTTTTCAATTTTATGATATCCCATTTTTCTTAGAATCTGAACTATTAGTGTTCTGTTCAGGAAATTTTCCCCTGTGCTGATATGTTTGAGGCTCTTCCCCACTTTCTCTTCTATTAGATTCAGCATATCTGGTTTTATGTAGAGGTCCCTGATCCACCTGGACTTGAGCTTTGTACAATGAGATAAGAATAGAAGAGCTTCAAGTCTCTGAAGAAAGAAATTGAAGAAGACCTCAGAAGACGAAAAGATCCCCATGCTTAAGGTTCAGCAAGACTAACATAGTAAAAATGGCCATCCTACCAAAATCAATCTAGTCAAATGCAATACCCATCAAAATTCTAGCTCAATTCTTCAGAGAATAGAAAGAGCAATTCTTAAATTCATCTGGAATAACAAAAAACCCAGGATAGTGAAAACTATTCTCAACAATAAGAGAACTTCTGGGGGAACCACCATCCCTGACCTCAAGCTGTTCTACAGAGCAATAAAAGCCACATGGTATTGGTACAGAGACAGACAGGTAGATCAATAGGATAGAATTGAAGACCCAGAATTAAACCCAGACATCTATGATCACCTGATCTTTGACAAAGAAGTCAAAAACATGCAGTGGAAAAAAGACAGCATATTTGATACATGGTGCTGGTTCAAGTGTCAGTCAGCATGTAGAAGAAGGCAAATCGATCCATTCTTATCTCCTGTACAAAGATATTTTCTGAGGCAGCAACTACTGGTGAACCTTCAGCTTTCCAGTTTGGTTTTTCCAGAAGCTGCACAGTGTGCTTTGTGCCTTTATGTGAGCATGAAGATTGCTGTAGAATCATCTTGCACATGTGGTTTTATGTGGAGGCTGGGGATCCAAAATCTGGTCCTCATACTTGTGCAGCAAGTGCTTTGTACACGGAGAAGCTCTCTTACCCCAACTAGTATTCATGTCACTTGTTAGGTCTCTAGACCTCTTCAGCCCATTTATAGATGCCCATTTCCTTTGACCTTCACCCTCCTAATTCTTCTCCTTCCCCACTTCTTAAAACCACAGTTTTAGGCATTTTTCCTCTGTGCATTTGAATTTTTATTTGCAGGTTTCCACATGTAACTGAACTTATCTAGTATTCCTCCCTCTCTTCCTGGCTTACATCCTTTGGATTCATTTATGTGCTCAAAAATGTTACAAGGTCTCTGATGTTAAAAGCTGAATAATGGGCTAGAGACATCCTCAGCAGTTAAGAGCACTGGCTGCCTTCCAGAAGACCTGAATTCAGTTCCTAGAACCCACACTGAGCAGATCATAAATGCCTGTAATTTCAGCTCCATGGGATCCAATGCCCTCCTCTGACCTCCATAGGCACTTACACATTTGTGGTATAATCTCTCTTTCTCTCTCTTCCTCTCTCTCACATACTTACACAAATATATATAATTATTTAAAAATAAGTATCTTTTTACAAATGGTGAATACCGTTTATGTATACCATACAGACATATACATATAGGTATATTTATTTATACACAAAAATGCAGATATATAGGTAGACATAGACTCTGTATTTTATGTTTATTTCCATCTTAATATTCCATATACTTGAGCTCATAGAGTGACTGTTTTCTTTTTATTCTTGGCTTCTTCCTCTTCTTTTTAAATATTATTTGCCTATATGTCTCTGTGTGTTTGTGCATGTGAGTACTGTACCTGCAGAGACCATAGGAGGGCATGAAATTCTCCTGGATCTCATTTACAGGTGGTTGTGAGCTGCCTGACATGGGTGCCAGAAACCAAAGTCTAGTCTTCAGGAAGAATATTTTGTGCTATTAACCTCTGATCCACGTCTTCAGATTCTGTTCTGTGGATTTGATGTTCTTCAAATGTATTTGTATTGTGACAAATATGCTTGTCAAATATCACATGTTTATGAATAACATTTATAAATCTATACATGTCACTTAGATACACAGATATAAATATGATTATGCCATAGAGATATAGGTAGTTAACTAGGAGCTGAAATTGAAAGATATAGACACTTGTTTCTTTAAGTACTCACTGATCAGTAGAATCTGGTTTAGTTCATATCTGTGAACAATACTGCAATGGATGTGAAATGCATGTGTCTCACTGTGTTTGGAGGTTTGATCAAACTACAATGATTTTGACATTAGCACCTCTGATCCCTGTTGCCTGGAGCATCTTGACTTTGGCCGTTCACTGTACAACATGCAATCTGGTTGGTGCGCATTAGCCTAGGAATAGATATCTGTTCAGCGGGGGATGGCTGCATCTAGAAAAGGGTGTCTCTTTTTGAATCCTTAGAAATCTCTCTAAATTTGTTTTGATCTTCATGCATTGCTGTAAAAACCCACATTGACATTACTCTTTCCTCTATAGCATTTAACGTCTTTAAAGTGATAATCTGGAGGAGGGATGGGAGGACTCCCATCTGGTGTTCACACGACCATGGATGTGATCAAAGACTGTCAGTCAATTTAAACCTTTGATGAGCATATCGATTCTTAATCTTCAAAGGTGTCTAGTTAATGTCAATATCAGCAAGTGTCAGAAGTTAACTGGAGGGCAAGTCTCATTGGTTCATTTGCAGGTTGCAGGGCAGAGTTCAGCTATTGCATAGTTTGAGGGTGAAGACTGAGTGTCTGTTCTCTCTGTTTAGTTGTTTTTGTTGGGGATAGACAGCACCATGATAATGTAAGGCCCTAGAAAATAAGAAATAAGAATCTCTCAACCACACCAGCAGACAAGAGAGATCAGGCCTTTGAGGAAGTGCTCCTATATAGAAGCAGGCAGAAGAAAAGTGAGCTCCGCTGGAGTCAGACTCCTCCAAAGACTTAGACATTGGCTTTGGAGATTCAAACAGCCCTGATTAATAGCACAACCAGAATAGGATGTCTTGACTGAGATCCAGGTCAGAGAAACACTTCTTTCTGGTGTCTTCACCTCATTTTAACTCTCGCATGCTTTTCATTATAAATGGCTGGCTAAGCATACCTATAACCCCAGTAACTCAACTCCCTTTGCTAGTAATGGTTTCCCTGATGGTTATAACAGATTTAAGTGAGGTATAGTCCCAGAGTGAGGATTGTTTTGAGGCCAGGCCTCAGGACCCAGACTGCTGGACACCTAATGTGAACTGGAAGCTAATGTGTAGATGCATAACTGCAGGCAGCTTCCAAAGCAGTGGCTATTGAGAAGTGGTCCTTTACAACCAGAAATTTCTCTAATCTAGCCCTCACTAATGTGAGTCTGTTCAGGATAGCTTAGAGATTTATGGAACATCCAATCGAAATAAAAAAAAATGATCTGAGGTAACCACATGATACTTTTGAAGCTTTCAAATACAGTGAACTCCTCCCCTAGTCACTTTATTGGCAAGATCCCCAGTTGGAGCAGCTTTGTTTGGGCTCAATATATCAACAATTCAGGAGAATTAATAATGTATTTATATCACATGCTAGTGGTAGCATAAAATTATCTATAAATGTTTAATAAATATTCTGTAATGCTTTTGGAACACATGTTGCAAGTGATAAATAAATAACAATGGATTCCTTATGAAATATTTATTTCTGGCATGGTTATTGTTCTGTTATAACCATCAGGGAAACCATTACTAGCAAAGGGAGTTGAGTTACTGAGGCTATAGGTATGCTTAGCCAGCCATTTATAATGAAAAACATGCGAGAGTTAAAATGAGGTGAAGACACCAGAAAGAAGTGTTGACACATTACAGCTATCGGGTCACCAATCATGTTTAGTAGTTTCTGGGTATAAAAGATTGACAAGCACTTAATGAACTGTGCCTGGAGAAATATCAGGCACTAGGATCTTATATATGGGATATGATTTTATAGCAGTGTATCTGGATGGTAACATGCAAGTGTAGACTTTTCTTCAAATCTCCATCAGGTCAGAAGGTATTGAAGCAAAGAGGACATTGCTGAGATGGGAGAACTGTATGTAGGTTAGATGTAGAGGAGTGTGTGATTTTTGGATTTTCAACCTTTTGAAACTCAATAGGACAATTTTGTTCTTGTGTGTATGTGTACATGTGTCTCTTTCTGTGTGTGCTTGTTTGTGTGTGTGCACATGCTTGTGTGCAAGTGCAGGTAGAGGCCAGGGCTCAACCTTCAGGCTGCTTCTTAGACATTTTCTTTTGAGACAGGCTGACAATTCCATGAGCTCCAGCTCCTTTGGTGCTGGGATCACAGCTGAATGGCATTTTACCTAGGCTTGGGGATCAGCTTGAGCCCTTGTGCTTGCAAGGCAAGTGCCTTACCAACTCTCAGTCCCTGTTCTTATATACACAGTAGAAATTGTTTATTTCAGCTCGTAGCTCCAAGTGCATCCCGGTGGAGAAGTCAAGGCAGAAACCTCAAATGACTCATCGCATCACAGCCACAGTCAAGATCAAAGAAAGATGACTGAGCTTCTGCTGCTTGGTTCCTGCTTCTGTTGGCTTTCTCTTGTTCTACAGAGAATGGTGCCTCACACAGAAGACTGGGTCTTCCCACAGCAGTTTATTTGATCAAGGCAGGCCTATCCAAAGGAGAGAATCCCTTATCGAGACTCTCTTCTTCAGTGACTCTAGGTTGTTTCAAGCTGACCATCCCAACTGGTATCTTTTGGAGCAGAAGATCCTTCTGGCAGTCTGATGAATGTGAATATTATTCAGAGTGTGCTATATGTCAGTCATCTACTATTTTGTATTCCTTGTGGACTTACGATAGCTTATATTTTTACATTCATGAGTTGAAGGACATTTATGTTGTTTGCAGGGTTGGGAAACTATAAATAAATCAACCATGAGCATTTGAATGTTGTATGAAGAGAAATTCTATTTCTCTAAGACAGAGAAGCAGGAATGGAGCTTCTAGGTCATGTGATAAATATAGGTCCAATTTTAGAAGAAAACTTCCTGAGAGATATCATCACTTTCTCTCCCACTGACAGAAGTTGTATTTTAATATACATACTCATCAAGGTATGATACTAAATGCTCTGGTCATGCCAACCAAAGCAATTTTTTTTATCAGATTCAGCTGAGTTGGGCTGGGGATATGCCTGACTAACATGTATGAAGAGCTCGATTCAATCTATAAACCTTATAATCCTGATGTGGCAGCCATGCATGCAGTCCTACCATTTGGGAGTTTGAGGCAGAAGAATCAAAAGTTTAAGACCACCAGCTTCATAGTAAGATGGCATAGCCTACATAAGACAAAAAAAGCAAAACAAAAAAGAAACCAGTCAACCAAATAAAAAAAAACTAAACTAAAAAAAAAAATAGAAAGAAGTAGAATTGAAAAAATATACATTTAAATAATTTGTCATTATGTGACTTGTAAAAAGGGTCTTTCTGATTTTTCATCTTTGCAAATTGTTCATAGAAAGTATTGTTTTAGATAAGATATGGTTAAATTTCAGGGATAGGGTGAAATTTGGATTTTCAGAATAGTATGGAAAATGATGTATTTCATATGGAAACACGAAAGGTTCGGGACAGTCAATACAATGCTGAACAACATAAACCCTGCTGGAAGTATCACCATTACAGATTTCAAGTTACACTAGAAAGCCTGCATAGTACAAGACTCATTGATCAGTGGAATGGAGTTGAGGACATACTCCTATAGCATCCTGATTTTTGAAGAAGCCACTACAAAAGAAATCATCTTCAGCAAATAGTGCTGCTCAAACTGGATAGCTATGTGTACAAGTTTTCATCATACTCCAGCCAGAAAAGCTAAGACTGAAAAAAAAACCATGATTACAAGGGCTACTGTGAATAAGGAGAAAAGAGAACACTCACTCATCTCTGGCAGTAGTGTGGACTGGTGCAGTCACTATGGAACTTAGTGTGGAGTTTCCCCAAAAGGGTAGAAATAGATCTGCTGTATGATCCAGACACACTGTTTTTATTCATATGCCAAAAGGACTCCATATCCTCCTACAGAGATATGTGCTTCATCAATGCTCATTGCTGCTCTAGTCACAACAGACAGCAAATTAGAGCAGACTAAGTGTCTATAACCTGATGAATGAATAATCAACACATAGTACCTTTCGCAGTGGAATATTATTTAGCTGTTAAGTAAAGTGAGGAACAGGTACATGGAAAAATATGGAAACAATAATTTGTATTGAGGTAACCCAGACACAAAGTCTTTTCTCTACATGCAGATGCTTGCTTTCAATTTTTGGATATCTGTATTCATTTAGCCATAGAGACAAGGAAACTAGTAAGGTGCTATTGATGGGGGCATTCAAGGGAGAAAAAAGAACAGTTGTGTAAAGGCTTAAAGGAGAGCAATAGAATAAGGGTTAAGTGGGGGTGATGATAAGGCAGGAAGGGATGAAAAGGATAACTAACCAATAAAGATCCTATGAAAACATCATATGGAATCCTACCTACTACTGCAAAAGTTTCCTAAAATATATACAAATGTATGTGTATAATCAGTTAAAATGGAATTATTGTATATCAGGCAAATTGCCCCTATTAGACACTACAGGCTAACAAATAAATAGCCCAGGACCAGGGATTGGTTACTTATTTTGAAGTTATTAGTTAAGTAAGTTTCTCACAAAACTCTAGACATTGTAAGCTATCACTCCTGTTCATGGTCACCTCCCAGAGTTTGATAGTAAGAACCAATATAGTGGAATCATGGAATATGGAGAAATCAAGCTAGTACTAAGAAGCGTCATCCTTGTTGGCTAGCTTTCATAGTGCCAATAAGGAAGACCCTATACATCCTACTGGAAAAGGAATCATCACTCTTACCCAACTGTGAAAAATGTTTGAGTTACAATAACAACTGGAAAACACATCTGCTGGTACAAATAGCGCAATATTATGGTAGTAACAAACCACTTTCTGAGTGGTTCTAAGGCCTGTTCCATTAGAAGAAAGCCATTTATGGCACCATTACTAGGGCCAAGAACTTAGGACTATATCTAGGCCCCAAGAAAGAACCTACTACTATTATTCTGCTAAATGCATAGTACTAAGCATAGTTTTGGCATATCTATAGATTAGTGAATTTCTCAGCCCTCATAAGAGAGTCTTCTTGCTTTAAGTGGTGATAAGCACAGAGACTCTGACTTGTCAAAATAATGTGCAAAGAATAAGGGACTATGAGTCTTAAATGGGACATTTATATCACATTTCCTCATGTCAATGGTCAGGAATTATTGTAGAAGGGAGACCAAAAGATTATAAGAGTCAGAGGTAGTAGATGATTATAAGGAGAGTTTCCCAGACACAACATATGAACTCAGGGAGATGTAACAGCATGCATAAGATCCATGCAAGTCCAAGTCAGACAAAATCCCAACCAGAAGTGGTGAGTGAAGCATGAAGCCCCACCTCTAGCTGAGAAGCTGCAGTAAATGGATAGCCACTAGGTGACAAAGAGTCAGTTTTCTTTAGGGGTGTGGCCCCATGGTAGTTTGACCATGCATTTGGTGGATAGTTATATACACAAGTATATATGGGCAGAATAGATTGGACTTAGATTTACTTTTGTTATTTTTAGAGAACATATGGGCTCCTAGGTCTTTTTTTTAATTAGGTATTTTCTTTATTTACATGTACATTTTCCCAGCAGCTCACAACTGATTGTAACTCTAGCACCAGAAGATCCAATAACTTCTTCTGTTCTCTCTGTCTACTTATATACATTCAGACAAAACACTCTTATGTGTAGATTAAAAAAATAAATATTTTTAAAACATAAAAAAATGATGTAAAACATTGGCTGGGTGGAGAAGAAGGGTATGGATCTGGGATGAGTTGGGGAAAAGGGCAAATATGATCGAAATGCATTGTATACAATTCCTAAGGATTAATACAAATATTTTGAGATGCCTAGGAATGAGATAAAGTTGTTAGTAATATATTATCAAAAAAAAATAAGTAACATTAACTTAAAGGCTGTCTCTCAAGATGTAAAAACAAAGTTTGATGCAAATGATTCATGTCAACTAAATAAATATTCTTAATATTGGCATCTTTCCTAGCATTGCTCTTTTTATCTCATTTCTCATCATTACTAACAGTAAACTATTAGTAAGTACTTATTTCCTCATTATGAAGCCAGGAAACATTTAGATTTTAAAGGAAGTAATCAAATAGTGAACACTTAACATAGACAAAGCACTTTAATGTACACAATCCTAATAGTAACCCGACATAAAGTCTTTACCCATTTTATAGATGAGGAAACCAGTCTTAGAGAATTAGAATAACTAATAACTTATCCAGAGCATATCTAATTAATAGCTAGTCCAATAGTCATTCAAACTCAGGCGTCAGTTGCTGAAAGCTACTTATCTAGGAGTGGGACTTCATGCTTACTGTTCTCCATGTTGGGATCTTATCTGGCATGGATTTGGTCATATTTTGTAAATTCTGCCACAGTTTCTGTGAGTTCTTATCTTGTTACAGACAGAAAATACTGTTCCCTTTAAGCCATCTAAAACTTCTGGGTTTTTTTAATCTTCCTACTCCTTTTTTGATGAGAAACCCTGGCTTGTAGTGAGGGGTGTCAGATCAATATCCAGTTTAGGGTTGAGCACTCTGAAGTCTTTTATTTTCTGCACATTGACAAATTGTATGTCTCTGTATTAACTTCTACATATTCTAAGATGAAGCTTCTCTAGTGAAGACTGAGAAACCCACATATCATTTGGTATAGCAATAACCTATTAGGAGGAGTCTGTTTAGTACCCTGTTTAGTAAAATAGTACTAATCCTTTTCTAGGGCCTATGATCTATCTGGTTATAGGTTATTGGCCCAAATAATGATGTCAGGTATGGGTTTTATCTCATGGAGCAGGCTATAGGTCAGAAAATAGTTGGTTACTCACATGGCATTTGTGCCACTATTACCATGTCTTTCCAGGTCCATTGTTATTTTAGCTCATGAAGTTCAGAGCTGGGTTTGACGGTAGGTTAATTTTCTCTTATGGTAAGCTTGTATAACACCTTCCATCAGTATGAAAGTTGGTTAGAATGGATGATACTTTCATGTCAGAACCAACTTGATTTCTCTATATTCTGTGTCTAAAGGACATCGAATCTTCAGAAACAGGTTCTGATTGGCAGAGAGAATAAGAAGGCAATGAAGAGCATGGGCAATAGCATACAATATTTGGGAGTTTTGTTAGACCCCATTGGTTAACAATTTCAAAAGAGGTAGCCCATTCCTGGCACTGGGCTTTTTATGTGTTAGTGTATTGTGGGCAGTAGGAACATTGTCCACCTGTTATAGGATAATTCTATTTAAACTCTTTTACATGTATTTATATGTATTTTAGGAGCTTGTACATTGGTAGAAAGATTTCCATCTGACTTTTTCAAAAGGTCTTTTCTGTTAGTTACCATCCACATGGTCCCTTCTTTACCATGCCCTCCAATCCCCTACCTATTGTTCTTTTGTTGTGTAGTTCTCATTCTTGCCACTGCATTCAGAACATTTCATTTTCTAGGCAAAGAGTCTCTTAGTGGCTTCAGCCTGTTAAAGTAGATTAGACTGTCTGACCACTAAGCTCCAGGGATCATCCTTTCTCTGCTTTCTCAGTGCTGGGGCTTAAAACATGTATGACCATTCTTTTTGAAGAGGAGAATTTTGGAAATTGATATCAGTTACTCATACTTGATTGGCAAATATTTATCTACTGAACATCTCCCTTACTCTGGACTAATGAGTGCCAAGACTATTTGAGAGTTGAGAATGTTCTTCTCATTAATAGTACTGAGAAAACTGGATATTCACATGCAAAAGAGGAAAATCAAGTTCTTATAACAATATAAAAATGGACTTGATATATTTTAAAACCGTAAATGTAAGGGTTACATCTTCAGAGAAAATATAGGGTAAAGGCTTTATGACATATTTGGCAGTGACTTCTCAGTCATGACCCTAAAAGGCACAGATGGAAGAAGAAAAACAGATAAGTTGCACTTAAAATCAAACTTTGATTTCTTCAAAGAACACTATCAAAGGTGAAAAAAACTACTAACAGAATGGGGAAAAGGAGAGACAGATGCAAGACAATCACCTGGTAAGGGATCACAGTTCAGACTATGCAAAGAGTTAATAAAACTCAACAAGAAACTGATATTGGATAAAGAAAGTATATATCCAACCAAAAAGTACACAAGTAACTGATTAATGTAAATAATCATTGGGTAACTGCAAACCAAACTACAACTTGCTGTTCTTATTAATGTGGCTATGAAAAACAAGCAGGCAAACAAACAGAAAGCAAGCATTGGTGAGGATATGGAGAAATTAGAGCCCTCGAGCATAGCTGAGGGAAATAAAAACAATGCAAATGCTGTGCAAAATACTGTGCAAGGTTTTTGAAATATCTAAATATGTAATGCCCATGTAGCCAAAATAACACTTCTGATCATAAGCATAAAAGAATGGAAAACTGAAGTTTATGCAGTCATATGCACATCAAATCTACCTCAGAATTATGCACAATAATTAAAAGGTATAAATAACTTAGATTTTCATTTCTGTTGATAATGGAGTAGATGAACACACATGAGAACATGTAAGAAAGAGAGAGAGAAGAGAGAGAGAATATATTATTGAATCTTATCTGCTACAACCTCAATGGATCTTTCAAATATTATGATATGAGATGTAGACAGACACAAAAGGATTTTAATCATTTAAGATACCCAGAACGTGTCAAATTCACAGTGATAATAACAGTGGTTTCCAGTACCTGGGGAAGAGAGGCAAAGGAGGACAGTACAAGCTTCACTTTGAGACGAGGAGGATGTTCTCAAGAGATGTGATGGGGGTGCACAAGTGTGATTTCCCGTAACACCTCCAAATGTGCCCTAGGAAATGGTAGATATGGTCATTTTAGGTTACGTATATTATTTCAATAAAAAATCTCTTGAAAAAGCAAGATATTAGCCTATAATGTTCAGTAATCTGGGTCCCATACAAAGGATCCAAGATATGAATCCTTATTAGTTCAGTAAACCTTTCTAAAGACAGAGATTAGCCCTACAACTCCCCTGAGAATTTACAAGTAATTCCTGATAGGAGAGGGGAAACATCATCCTCAGGGGGGTAACCATTGGTTTATGCTTATGTTCTCATAAGCAACACTCCCCCGACTCCTGTAAGCAAGCCTAATGAAACTTACTAGGTCATTGATTCAGTTCCTGTTGCTATGATAAAATAGGCTGTGAAAGCAACTTAAGGGAGAGAGGGCTCACTATGGCTCACAGTTCAGGCACAGTCCATCATGGTGCATAAGCCAAGGCAGCAGGGGCTTGGAAGTGGATGCAGGCGAATGCCAGCTGCCGCTGAGCCACATTTCTCCTTTTTATACAGTCCAGGAAGCAGCCAGGGAATGGTGCCACCCACAGTGACAATCAGGTTATCTCCCAAATGGAGCCTCCCAGGTCACTCTAGATTCCATCAAGTTGACAATTAACACCCAACAATCAAAGTAATTTTAAAAAGGCACGGAAATAGAAAGAAGTCTGCTTGGAATAAGAAGGACCAGGGCAGGGATTAGTGGGGAGAACTCAAAAACAGGGGAATGAACTTGATAGTAATATAGTGTGTACATGTGTACAAGTGTCTCAATAAACCCATTATTGTGTATAATTAATGCATGCTAATGAAACAATTTTAAAAGACAGGACAGCAATTAGAGACCAGAGTGCAGGGTCCAACTCTCCCACGGGACTCAGTCCTTGCAAACAATTTTCACATCCTCACAATTTTACAAGGGAAAAACTCATTCCCACTCTGAAAAAGAGTAGCAGTTAATTTCTCTCCTTGTATTATCCCAACCTCCAGCCATGCCTGGGCTTCAATCTTCCCCAGCTCTTTTGATTAAACAGGGACAGGTTGAAAAGATGGCCCATTAATTAATGATGAATCACCCTCGACCACTGCAGAGTTCCCGGTGCAAGAGTCACATTAGCAGTAACCATCAGCTCTTCATTATCAAGGAGGAAAAGGAGGGCTAAATGCAAGACCCTCATTTTCTGCTAGACATTGTTGCTGAGCCAATTTAGCATCTCAGATCTCGAGCTCTCCTCAAATTCAGTGAAGCTTCACAGCTATTAAAACACTCAATATTCAACAGAAACACTAAAAATAAAATTGAACCTCATCTATGTAACAAAGGCAGACAGAAAGCAGGCGCTGCATCAGCCATTAGCAGAGCTTAGTCTTGCAAGATGCACAGGAGTCCCAGAGATACCCATAGGAGAAAGCTACCACTGTTCCAGGGTGAGTGCCAGGTCGGTGGTCAGCAAAATAAAGATAAAGATGTAAATGCATTTAGGGGCTGGTGGTTTGACTCAGTTGGCAAAGTAATGGCTAGTATGCATGAGGCCCTGGGTTGAATCCCAGCACAGCAGAAACTGAACATAGTGGTGTATGCCAGGAAGTAGAGGTTCAAGTTCATCTCTGAGTTTGAGGCTAGCCTAAGCTATCTCAGTGAAGTAAGCATCCTACAAGTGATTCTTGTATCGAACCAGCATGTGTGGGGGAGGTAGACAGAGAGACTGGATGGATTTTCATGGTCTTCTAGTCGTCTCTGTTTGTCCATTTTTGTCCATTTTAGTCTGAAAAGATGACTCACCTCCTCCTGGCTCATTTATCCAACAGCTGGAGCAATCCCTCAAAATTCCAACACTTTTAGGCGCCTCTTTACAGGGGCTGTAGAGTGGAAGGTATATCTGCTACAATTTGAGCATTTTGTAAATTGTTGCTTTTTTTTTTTTACAAAAAGAATTATGATTTAAGCCTCACAATTTATAACTGAAACTCCTTTTAGGAATAGATTGCTTTGTATTTAATCTTTCTTTTTTTTTAAAGGATCTTACTTATACCTCAGGCTATTCTAGAACTCACTGTGTAGTCGAGGCTGGCCTCAATTCATGGCAATCTTTCTGTCTATGTTTTCTTACTGTTGGTCTATACTTGTCTAATAGTTAATCTAAATATAACCTTTTCTTTGTGCATTATCTACTTTACAAAGAGAAATGAACTGTCTCTGCAAGCACACAGGTACCTAGAGTTAAGGAAACTAGACAAAGAGAAAGGGAAGGGACAGACTTCTGATGGTATTGGACAATGCACCTAGCTTCCAGCTTCCTAGTAGACAACAGAAAGCACGAGAAGATGCTTTGGGACATTCATTTCCTCTTAAGTAATGGCTTTTAAAGGATACTTAGAGGGCTGTGTATCCAGAACAGACTAGGTGTGCCCAGAAAAGAGCACCATGCTGGTAGAGTAGCCTAACAGTAGCCCAGAGGGTAATACACGATGATGAACTTGATAATGCATTCAGATCCATTCACACAGCAAATGTTACTGAGCCCCTCCTATGAACAAGAGCCATCCTAGATATTCAGCATTTCTAAGTGACATAGAAAGATGATCCCTAGGGGCTGGAGAGATG
>JADRCD010159436.1:0-10329 GCA_019843815.1 Montemys delectorum | reverse complement strand
AGTTGAATTGAATTAACAAAACCAACACACTCAAAAAGGAAAGAACCTAAAGCAATGCTGTGAACTAGGCTGAGTTTTGGACTAGTGTTTGGTCTGGTTGAGGACTGTCACAAAATTTTCTTCCTCAATATTTTTCCTTTATCCACTTGTAGCTAAGGATAAGTTAACTAAACTCAGAAGTTGAAGATTTTTGTTACCGATAGAACAGCTCATTCAATGTGTCAGCAAGCGCTCTGCCTCTGGATGGTAGAAACAAAGGTGAAAAATCACAGAACAAACATAGTGTTACATAGGTCATCCAGGTCCTTAAATAAACTGTGGGAAAACCAGAGGGGTGTAAAGAGTGAAAATAAAGAAATTTGTTTTTACTGGAAAACATTTTAAAAGCCAACATGTCTCATGTATTTGCATCAGAAGTTTCTCCTTTTTTAGTGAATTTTTTTTAGAATGTGCTGTTGATGTTCAGCATTGAATGTTCTTGTCTTGATTCCCTTTAGAGCATTTCCTTGGTTCATTGTATACAGCTACTTTGCTCCAGATACTTGAAAAGAGTCCTATTTTTTCTGATGCAGTGGAGACGCTGTTACTCTTTCCAGTAATAATAGTAGTGCTAGTTAACTTGTATAAAACCCTTACAAATCATCAGATGGACGTATTCATTAATTCCCGAGTCTTGTTAGGTATTTGGTATGGATAACTCACTATGAGGTGAGACGGACTCCCCTGTTCAGTGTCGCTGAGCTGGGAAAATAGACAGCCATTCTCACAGGCAGACCATAAAGACTGTTGAAAGCTGGTACATGAAGCCACAGGATTACAAAGGTATCCCAAGAATCTATAGGCTTTTGAGACAAACCATGCCTGTGAAATTTAAGTCCACTGACAATCTCTAAAATGTATATACCGAAGAGAAAAGACAAAATCCTCATGTGAGTTGAATTGTCTATGTTTTTCTGAGAAGGTGAAGCAGAACAACATCCGGAAGCATGTCCTCCTCTTGTTTTACAGGAGCAAAATTAAAAAAAAAAAAACCTGAAAACTCTTCTTAAAATGCAAAATAAAGAACATGGCAACTGGATCCACATACTTCTGGGAGAGTCTACACCAGCTCTCCAAATCACAGATGGAACAAACTTCTATGAGTCCCAAGAGAGAATGGAAGCAGAGAAGAAGTATGTAGGAAAACCTACTCATCTATCTCTATGGTCTGCAAGAGTTGTGCATGGGGCACCACAACTCCACTTTACTCCTTTGGGAGCAAAGGAGAGTGAATGAGACAGAGGCATAGCTTGGAGTACTGCACATGAAAGCTATGGGCCTCCAACAGGCCACTGTGTTGCTGTCACAGTGAAAGCCCCACCGTTTCCTGGGCTTCTGTTCTGAGAGTGCTGTGTTAAAAACTCATTCATTCTTTACAGGAGTCCTAATTATCCCTTATTGTGAGACCATTGAGATTCAGAAAGATTTACAGACTCAATTCCCACAGTTGGTAATAACATTCACTGAACTTACTCTTTCTGTAAATCATTATTAGCACTCCCCGCTCTCCAAAGGACATCGGTCTCTACCACATGGGAGTTTGCTCCCCAGCCATTCCACCCTTCATGTCTGCTAATGGCTTATGGAGAGTGGGTGCTAGGACTTCAAAGGGCCTGCATTCTGTCACCTCAGGAACTTGCCATGTACTCTCTGCTGGAATCTCATTTCCCACTTCCTATTCCCGGAGCCACTACTCAGAATTCAGTTCCTTCTGAGGAGCAGGGACTATAGCTCTATCATTTGCTTTCACAGTACACAGTTTTCAGATCATCTCTTACAGTTTACCTTACTTCCTTGTCCAGTGAAGCATTTGGCCTTGCCTTCTACATTGGAATCTCCATGCTGCAAACTTGTCCACAGACCGTGGAGTCTGGCCTCAGGTGGGTGATCAACAGTGTGTCAGGAGGAATGGGAAGTTCGATTTCTTTTCTTTATTTTTGAATTTTTGTTACTATTCCCACTCTAAGCCTGAATTTTGTACAGTTTCTGCTCATAACATCAACAGTCTGATTTAGTTTTATTTACTTAACAAAGGTTTTGTCTCTATCCTTTCCTAGCAAAGAAGGAAATGTCTGTGTACTAAAAATCCTTGGTGATTGAGAAATTCCATGTTGCCATGAAATGGAAGAAAAAACAGAGAATCCGAGAGATCTTCATATGATCCTTAATTTTATTCAACTGTTCTCCTGTTTCCTCAGAAACAACTGAAACTTCTTTGAACATGGTTCCTTTTTAGCCACTCCCCATCCTCATAGTGGGAAGCCACATATCATGTGCTAGCAATCTGAGAGATTACATGTGCTCTGAGATTTTTCAAAAACTGAAAAGCACTGTGGTCAAAGTAAAGTGAATACAAGTTCTGTCCCCAGCATAGCCATGTTCTAGATGCAGGCATTTGTATGTGGCCCTAAATCTTGTAGAGTCTTGTAGATTTTTATTTTTCAAAATCTACTTTAATAAGGGTTCTCAAATGTTTCTACTCCCTCTAGCTTACTGTCCAAAGGTAGGAGAAAAAAAGATGGTAAATAGGACAAGGGGATGTGGGCTTGTTTAGAAGGAATTCTTTGGGGGCAATTCCAATCTCTGTTTGTCAGGATACCAACAGTCTAGTTCAGTAGTGTCAGGATACCAACAGTTCAGTTCAGCAATGTCACCAAATACAAATCAGAAACAGCAGAAAGATCCAGCAGAAATCACCAGGCCTCCACCAAATTGGCAAGAGTCAGTGGGAGCAATCAGGACAGGCTGGCATGCCAGGAGTTCTCTGCTATGTCTGTCTCAATGAAGTGAAGTTCAGCAAAGACTCGAGACCAATGAAGAGTTGCACAGCTAGCTAGGCAAGCACCCCATCACTGTCCATTGAGTCCTACTTATACTCTTTCCAAAAAAACCCACGTGTCCTCTCATGGGTCTTGCCTCAGCAAAACATCCCATGAGTCTGCTTCAGCAAAATATCAAGTGAGTCTGCATCACATGACACAACCATAAATTTACACTTCAGGGTCTGAAGTAAAGATGTAGCATTTATTGTATTGTTTTTGAAGATTTAATCAAGAAACAGGTAACAAGTGGCTAGGCAAGGGCCTTCTCAGTGGCATGCAGTCACTGATGCCAACCCTTTGCTTCCCTTTGCCTTTATCAAGGGAGATTTTGATATAGGAAAACTCCACAGGTTCCTTGAACACTTGAAAATTAAGTTAGTTATATCCTTGAAGGATCCGATTACATCTAAGTTAGCCATATTCCATGAAGCTGGGGCCACCTCTGTGAACATGGTCTTTGGAAGTATAAGAAGGCAGCTGAGTGTAAGCTGGGAGAACAAGCCAGAGCAGCATTCTCTGAGGTCTCTCCTTAAGTCCCTGCCTTGACTTTCATAATGTGGAATGGTAAGCAAAATAAACCCCTGCTCCCCAGTCTTTATTTGGTGTTTATAGCATCAGTAGAAAAAAATAAGACAATTTGATTCCAACATATTGAATACACCATAAAACCAAACTTCATTTGCCATAGGTAACATAAAATGTCATTTAAAAATGAGTGGTCTGAAAATGAGTGGGAGTATGATTCCTAAACCCAATAGGATTTCTCCTCCAAATATTTTCCTTCTTCATCAAGGAACAACCTAGATTATGACATATACAGGGTCCTTAGACACAGAAACAATTCTTAACTGCTAGCAGGGGAAGCCTGTGGGTTGTAGTTTGGGGAAGATCTTCCAGGTTGAACTACTTTATGGCACCATAACTTGAAGGAGAGGTACCTGAATTGAACATTTCTAAGGTGCTCGTCTTCTAAGGTCTGTGCTGTCCTTATGTCTGTCCATCAGTGTGCTTCGGACTGAGCATTTATTGTGACAAATAAAATGTCCCCTTCTCTATCTCTTTTAGATTTCTTTACTGTTTGGGACATAGACCATTTGAGCTGTAATATAAGACTTAGGTTCACTAGGACTTCTGCAATTATACTGTTGACATTTTTGAGTTAGGATACATAAATATCTAAGTGAAGCTATTGGCACTTCACATATCATAAGAGTTTAGGTTTATCTGAATCCATCTGCAGAGCTATTGTTCATGTGGTGCAGGTTGCAGTGTTGGAGGTTTATTTGTGGTAGTTATGCTCTGACTAGTTTCATGTCAACTTGATGCAAGCTAGGGTTATTTTGGAATACAGAACCTCAGTTGAGAAACTGGCTGGACCAAACTGGCTTATGGACAAGTATACGGTTTATTTTCTTGATTATGGTTGATATGGGAAGGTTTAGACCATTACTATGGGTAGTGCTACCCCTGGGCTGGTGACCTTGGATGCTGTAAGAAATGATACTGAGCAAGCCATGAGAAGCAAGCCATCAAGCAGTGTTTCTCCACGGCCTTTTCATCAACTTCTTCCTCCTGGTTCACTCCTTGAGTTCCAGTCCTGAATTCTCTTAGCAATGTACTGTGAAGTGGAACTCTGAGCTGAAATAAACCCTTTCCTCTCCAAGTTGCTTTACGTCATGGTGTTTTATGACAGCAAAAGAAACACTAAGGCGTGCTACATGAATGGAGAGGAGACAGTAGAAGAAAATGGGCATTTTAACTCTAAGACATTTAACAAAGCACATACCTATGCTGGGCTTAAAGTGTTTTTCTAATTGTTTCCACAGTGTTCATGTGTACAGTCACTGACAATTCGAACAACCACACAAACTGATGCAGACACACACACACACACACACACACACACACACACACACACAAGTATACGCCTTGTCTCTTACCTGTCCATGCTCTATGCCATCTCAGGACTCTGACAAGAAGACACCAGCTCTGGGGCCTCTTGTCTCTGGTTCTCCAAAAACTGTAAGCCTAATAAAACTCTTTTTCTTTCTAAGCAGCCTCCCTCAGTTACTTCATCCTACTAGTGGAAAAAAAAAAAAAACAGACCAATATAACAAGTACCACAGAGATGTTATTCAACAATGTTTTCTGGGTTTGAAAAATGACTTCATGTAGTAGCATACAAACGTTATATCTAACATTTGCTTAGATGGGTAATTTTCTGTATGGAAACTATAGAAGTCATGTTTTAGTAAGAACTCACCTTTTCCCAATAGATACTACCCTGGTAGAAGAAATGAAGACTTGGCTATGCAACCAGGCAGCTAAATGTTAAATATATAGTAAGTTACTGGCAACTGCACAATCACAACCACAGCAAACCACAAACAAAGAACTACAGGATATACTCAGATGGCTTGAATGTGTTCAGTGTAGATTAATTTTTAACTGCTAGTACTAAACTACATGTTCCAACTTTAAATATAAAATGGATTGAAAGTCATGTGTCAATGTTTTCTTAAATGAAAACAGTATGTATTTAAAATTAAATATTATAGAAATAAGTGTCATTATTCATGCATGAACTACACAATGAGTTATGGACCAAGTATTTTTTTTGTACATGGTATATGAGTTAGTAACTCTACCTTAAAGCAAATAAAATATATTTTTATTACTATCCTAGCCATGTTGGTAAAAGAGATGGTTACTGATGCCAGGATGTCTATAAAATTAAATTTGCCTTTAAGGTGGCATTTTTAAATCACTCACAAATCATTGGCTGGACAGACTCATTCTCTCATCCAACTGAAATTGTGGAATTACTTTAACTAGACATGAATGAAAGATGCATTATTCCTTCATTTGAGGTACTTCTGTAGCTGGAGGAAGGTTAGATCTATTTTTGGAGATGTTAAAAACACCACAGGTTCTCTGGACAATACACAAGCATGATACATGAAAGGATTCATGGGAAAGCTGTGGGTGGAGGTGGTAGAAGAATACAACAAGAGTTAAACTGGAGCTTTTGGGTAATGTGGATGTAGCATGGTAGGGAATTGTGTGTGCCTTGTAGGGCACTTCCTCAGAGATGCAACTTTTGGCCTTCTATAAATATTTGAATAATTTTGTAGGTGTGTCCCAAGTTCCAATTTTAAGAAGTTGTAAATGGCAAAGCTTCTCATAAGAAAGTTGTCTTTAAAAGGGATTGATTGGAACCAGAAGGTCCATGTAGGCCCATATACCAGTGCAGAAAGCAGCCAATGGCTCTATGTTAGGTTGGAACCTTCTTTGACCAGGCAGAACTGATGCTGAGCACTCCCTGATACATGCAAGATTCATGGCAATTTAAAAGCTGCAGAGCTGCCTTGGAAGAAGAAGTAATGAATTGTTCGGGTATAGAATAGGGAAACAGAAACTTCAGGGCCCAATGCCACGTTTCAAGAGTAGAACGATCTTTGAATTCCATTCCATTGTGACACATCCCTAACTATATCTCTATTCAAAGCAGGAAATTTTCTGTCTTATTCATGGATGCAGAAAGTGAGTTTTTCCACACTCTAAGATGGTTTCTAGATAAGAGATAAAAGAAAGGGTAGCAGGTGCAAATATATCTCCAACTGCCTAGTCCTTTTTATAGGTATAGTTCTGGATCTATTTTTAACATCCCTCTTCATTTTGAGGGATGACCACTAGCATATTCCTATGGCCTGCTGACTAAAGAAATCTTCCTGATACTTAGATGTAATCCAAGCATTATCTTTCAAAGAGGGTAGTGAAGAGCTACCAGCCTGGTGCAAAAGGCGAGTTTGTTGTGCTAAAGGGGCTCTGCTGGCTGTTTAGGTAGTGGAAAAACAGTACACCAGGACTGTAAGATCCATGAAGAGTTCCCCATCACATAAAAGACCCTCTCTTGCCTTTTTATTACTTCCTGTTATGGGGTTTAATTACTAGAATGAGTCAAATGAGAAAGGAAGACACATTCATTTTCTGTTTCCAGGAATAAGATATATTTTACTTTCTGCTTTGACTGTAGATATGGCCAGGGGTGTGCCCAGGGTCACAGGGCTGAGCAGAGATATGTGGTTTGGACTGGACAAAGGCCATTCTGTGGGTGGGGATATGGGAAAAAAGGCAAGAACTGCCACAATTTCTTTAGAGGCTGGAATTCTTGGAATGTGGCTGTGCCATTCTTCTTGATCTTTGGCTGCCCTTCACTCTCCTTTGTGGCTTCAAGAATCAGCTTAGCTACTGTAGAGGACTGGGACTTGATGCCAGTTTATGATTATATATGACTATATTATGAACTTATAATTATGAATACATTATAGGTAAGTGAGAACTGGATGGTTTCTAGGAAATAGACCAGAGAAAGTGTAGTGAGTGTAAATATTGCTTCCAAAGCCGAGGACGTCATGGACCCAGACCTAGTGGTAGCTAAGGAAATGAATAGAAGTGATAGCTGTAAGAACTATACTATGATGTTACCTGGAATCCTGATTAGTGGTGAGCACTAACTCAGGAAAACAGATCAATACTACCTTTGAAGCTTCCTTCTGACCGAGGCAACTGAAAACTGAGCTTTATGGATGATGAGACCTGGTAGGCTCTGAAGATAACCAACTTGGTTTTGATTATGGCAAGTCCTTTATTTACTTATTACAGAAGGATTTGATCATCCTTAAAATTCAGTTCACCCATATATATTACAAAAACAAACACATGAAAGAATAATTTGTAGGGTGCCATTAAATTTGTTTAATTGTATAGATAAATTACAATATAGACGGCTATAGCATAAAGCAAGCATCATACATTTCTCTTGATGACAAAAGATGATATATGGCCAAGTGAAACACAGTGATAGAAAAAAAAATCTAGAATAGTAAGTTGTATTACTACAAGTCTCCCTAGCAACCAGAAAAAAACCAACCCTGCTTAATAGATGAGGAAACTAAACACTGACAGAGCTAGTGAGCTCCTCTCTACAAATGTTAAGGGCACGGACTATGTGCCAGGCACTTGCTTGGTGCTGGAGATACTAAAGTAAACAGAACATGGTACCTGTCCTCAAGGGGTTCGTACCCTGGATAGCAGAGGGCAGTTTCCAATAATCAGGAAATCACACAGCATAATGAGTATTATGAGCAAGGCATGCCAAGATGTAAGGTGCAATGAATTCAGGCACGGGAGCAGCTCACAGAGATCACATGTGAGCTGACCTTGGAAGCATGAACAGTAGTCATATAGACACAGTTGTTGTGAAAGAGGGTTTCAGGCAAGGTAAGGGCTGCTAGCCTAGTGCATTTAATACACAAAGGATTAGGGTAGCCAAGAATTCTAGGCCTTACTTGGGGGCTTCCCAGTTCAGTGTTGTTTTGGAAGCCTGTTTGCGCACTAGAAAAGACATGAAGGTTCAGCCCAACAGTCAGTACTCTTGCACACAAAGCAGCACACAGGGCTCTCACTTCATCTCCCATGTAAACACTAAGATTGCCCATGCCTCCCACTTAAAACTTCCTTCCCCTTCAGATGAATCATTACTTTGAATTACAAATTTCTACTTCCTTGCAGAATATCAGCATCCAGTGGGCCATGCCCACAAAATTCAAATCTAGAAAGAATCTTAAAAGGTCATCTCATAGTAGCCAGAGGTGAGGGTGGTATCACTGGGAACTGTCGCTACCCTGGTGCAGACAAGCAAGGGACTTTCTTTGTAAGGAGAGAACTGAACAAACATATTCTATATCTTATTATCACCTTCCATTCTTATTAGCAGTAATAAAAGTCTCACCCCGCAGAGGCAAACTCCTTGTGCTGACCCCAACCCTACCCTTTCTTACTCTATGGTACTGACTACACACCTGCTCGCAGAAAGGATGGCCCCAGACAGTTTCCTTCCAAAACCAGAGCCGAGAAGCCACAGTCAGATGTACAAGCAAGTCCACGTAGGGTTTATCTTCCTAAAATTAACTTTATTTCCAGTGAAGAGCTGCTTTCACACTAGTCTCTACTCCATTGCCACACTAAGGTCACTAAGAGCTGAGCTTGTGGCTTCTGCTCCTGCAAGTTCACCAGGAGCAGCCCTCATTCATCTTCTCTGGCTGTGCTGTCTGGCATGTGCTCGGTGGGGTGAACACAGAGGGGTCCTTAATGCCTAGCTGCACATCAAAGAACCGTGTGGACAGGACCACAGTGTAGTTCCTGATGAAGGTCTCCTGGACCGGATAACAATCCTTGGCTGTATAAACACCGATCCAGGTTTCATCTAAAGAGGAAAAAAAAAATGACCTTTTCAGAGAGCAGACAGGCAAAATTCCGGAATATTTTTATAAAATGGACTTTTTTAACTTTGTTCAAGAACTCATTATGGAGACATTCACATCAGTTTATAACAATCATCATCACTTACTTACAACTTGCCCAAACTGAAAAGTCTTATCTATTCAGTGGGTTCTGATCTTCCTCTCCACCCATACCTTTCAACAGTCATGCTACTGACTGTCTGATAGATTTGGGCACTTCATATACACGCAGTATTTATGGTTTATGATTGGCTTGCTTCCCTTTACATGATAGCCTCGAGTTTTATTCACGTTGCTACATATACCAGAGTTCCCTTGCTTTCAGAGGATGGAAACTACTCTACCATAGTATCACATTTTGTTTATCTACTTCTCTGTTGATGGTATCTGAGTTGTTTCTAACAGTTTGATTGTAGGAATAAAACCAATATAAATAAGGGTGTACAAACAGCTATTTGAGTTTCTGTTATTTTTTTTTTTTAGCATAAATTCAGAGTTGAATGCTCTGGACCACATGGCAATTTTATGTTTAACATTTTGGTTAAATGACATATTGTTTCTCACAGACTGCATGTTTACTCTATATATTTCAAAACCTCAGAATTAAAAAAAATAATAGTTTGTATCAAAGCAGGCCTGTTTGTATTTAGAATAGTGGAGCAGGTCTGGACATGGCAGTTTTAGGAAGCAATGGTAGGGAGGTAAATGTTGGCACCTAATTCAGGATTATTATTGCAAAAAAATTCCTTTAGGTCACAGACCTAATGGATTTCATGAAAAGTCTATAGCAACAGGTGATCCCATTAGATTCACAGTGCCAGAGGCATGCAAGTAACACTAGAAGATCAGAGTGTTTCAACAACCCACTAAGAAAATGGTAACTCATAATTGCCAAGTAAACAAGGGACTTACATGAGCTTTAAAACCTCATCTAAGCATGTGACTTTCATCACCAGCTACTACACTCAGTAAGGGACTTAGAAGAGTGTATTCCACAGCATACACCCTAAGTTGCCATGTGGCAAGCCTTTCCATTCTTACAGGATCTGGCTGTTCTTCTGTCGGACCACTCCTGGACCATGATCTGCTCCTGAGGCCCTCCGATGGAGTACTGATCTTCAAAAGTAGAATTCTGGGGAATGTCGAGAGGATCCCAGGATTCC
>JADRCD010159422.1:0-11779 GCA_019843815.1 Montemys delectorum | reverse complement strand
CCTACCAACTGCCTCTCAGGGGCACCCCCTCCACACTGCGCTGTTTCCCTACCAACTGCCTCTCAGGGGCAACCCCTCCACACTGCGCTGTTTTCCTACCAACTGCCTCTCAGGGGCACCCCCTCCACACTATCAAGAGAGTGAAGGTTCTGGTGAGGTTGGCTTGAGTCAATTTTCCTTAAACTCTCGAATCCCACAAAACTTTAAAGAAAAAGTTGGCAGGAAGGCAGCGTCAGCACCCTGCAGCAGCTGGCCAGCGTCAGCACACTGACTACACAGGCCAAACACCTCACATTTATGACCGTAGTTACACTCAAAGCAATCCCCAGTTACAGGTAATGAAGCACGAGCTGTTGGTTGTCCTCTTACCTTTGTAAAATGAAGGCTGCCAGTGAACTGCATTTACCCAGTTTTCGTGTCCAGCCAGCACTGTCTCCAGGGTAATCGCAACCGTTGTTCTAACACCTACAACAGAAGCAACTCAGAGACCCTTCCTCACAGCTCTCCCAAAAAGAACATTTGTAAAGTCAAGTCTGTTGTGTAATTATGTCAAGAAATTAGAACAGAACATAATCCAAATTCAACAAAAAGAACAAACAAAACACCCTAAACCTCATTAACCTCTCCCACTAGAGAAAAAGCTAAAAATAAATTTCCTCCTACAGTTTTCTCTATCTTAGAGAATTAAGAATATATTTTACTATTTGAAATATTCCTAAAAATGCTGTTACACAACAATTAAAGAGCAAAATCACACATCATTACATTTTGAAACATCACATGTACAATTCTTATGTGTCAGCTCAAAACTAGGGTTGGACTGTAGATCAGTTGTGTTCTGCCTAGCATGTGCAAGCCCTGGGTTTAATCTCCAGCACAACCAAAAAAAAAAAAAAAAAAAAAAAAAAAAAAAGCATTAAAGTAAAAACAAGGCTGGGGATATAACTCAGATGAGAGAGTACAAGCCTGGCACACCACAGCCCTGGCTTCCACCCCCAGTGTGACATTAGCAGGGCAGTGTGCATAGCCTTCTAACAGCAACAGCATTCAGAAGGTAGGAGGAGGTTCAGGAGTTAGGAAGGCTGGCCTAGCATGTATGAAACCCTGTCATTTATTCATTTATTTATTCATTCATTCATTCAGATAGATAGACAGTAAAAGCAGGTAAGCCAGTCTCTTTATTTCCCTACTTAATAAAATAAGGAAAACTAAATTCCTATTATAGACTTTAAAAACAAATACATGAAAATTTTCATATTTAACATATCGATTTATGTTGGCTATATAGTTTCTTGGTTTTTTCCTATATAACTGCTCGCAAAGTCAGAACTCTAACAGGCTTTGTAACTAAGACTAACCAAGAACAGTACACCTACAGAAAGTCTAATGAGGACCAACAAACTCAAATACATCTCCATCATACAACATTCTCATAGGAACTGTGGGCGGGGAACCCCGTCTATTAACTGTAATTATTTAACACTCCATTACATCTGATACCATATGAAAATCTGAATTACACATGCCACTCAAATGTAAATAACTTAGCTTGTCCCTTATGAATGTACTCCAACAGGACCAGAATTCACACTATTCCTTTAGGGGTCTTCTTATGCTATGTTAGCACCATTTCACAAATTAATTCATTGATAAATATTAAGCATACTCTTCAGTAACTAAAAAGATTGGACTAATACAGTTTATAAAAATATTTCAAACATGAAAAATAGCAGATCTCATATAAAAATAAAAAGCTGCCCTTCACACAGACGTGCGAGACGCAGACATGAAAGAGCTAGCAGAGCTAGGCACCGCTACCTCAGACCTGTCACTGTTACTCACCACCATCTTTTATAGTGAACGTGTTTTCCTTCAGCCTTATACTGTTATCCCTGGTTTCTAAAGATGCTGGCTTCATATACAGTCTCCATATTCTTATTAGGCAGTCCTGTGAGCAGCTTGCTAGGAAAAGGTCTCTACCTAATTAGAGAATACATACTACATTACTTTTTAAAGCACAGTAAATTTAGGTGTAAGACTTTTTCTTCTATGGTGTATATAGTTCTAGATCCAAAAACATTAGACTTTGTTTCTTTATCCTTCATTTATTTGACTGGCATTCATTTTTAATGCCACTGGTAAATATACACACAATGTTAATAAATATGCATATAACTAGTGGTTCTCCACAGCCAGGCCATGAAGTTCTGGAAAGAACTCTTCAAGAACATGTACATATAAATAAGACAACTACTGTCATTCTGCAAATGTCAATTTATCTCATGTTTTACCACGCAATCAGGAGTTAACAAATAGGCTAAAGAACCCTTTTCTGGGCCACTGAGACGGCTCAGTAGACAAAGGTACTTTCAGCCAAGCCCCTGTGACTTTGATCTTGGGACTCACAAGGTGAAAGGAAAACCTGCTCCTACCCCCACCCCCCCAGTGCTGTCTTTCAATCTCCAGATGCATGTCATAGTATGTGTGCTCCTTTTAAAAACACTTTTTAAGTCCCCTTTCTGTGTGGGACAGCAGACAACGTAGCACACAAAGAGAACTAAGGAACTAAAGCAGGAAAGGCTGCTTTTGTGGACTAACATAAACTTGTCCCCACCATGTTCACACCTAGGAAAATTTCACACTGACCAAAGGTTGCCCATTCCACGCCTCTTATCCAGTCCTCGTGTCCGCAGAGAGAAAGCATTTTCTGAAACTAGGAAGATAACAATCAGTCAGTAAGGTGCGCCTTGAAAAGGCTGGATACTTGGACTTTTACAACTATTCCAAAATTTCTTACAGAATGAAGAGAAACAAGGGCCTAGAACTAACCATCCCTATTCCTGGGACTCTCCCCTTTAGCTCAGCAAAGCATACACTCTGTGTAGAGAGCAAACAGCACCGGCGAGTACTTTAGTACTCTAGAGCACTCGAAAGTGTAAGGGGAAACACCAGCATGGCATCTTTCTTCTCCTCCAGGTAGCAGTTTTATGGGTTTTAGTTATCTGTTTTCCTCTGATAACTCTGGGCCCAATGACCAAGGAAGTAGTTATGTGGTGTTCATAACGTGAAAGAGCATCAAACAGAACTGTGGAGAAGATTGCCCTGTGGATTATTCTGGTCTGAACTGTAACATCTCTAAAATGTTACCATCTAGGGAGGAAGATGGAGGTAGGGGATGGAGGAAGTAGGGGAAGAAGGAGGAAGGCTGTAATGTATGAGAGAATACATTAATAAAATCAAGTACAAACACTAGTTACCTGGCCATCCTGTTGAACAAATAGGTGAATTCTGCCATCATCGTCACCACATGCTAATACTGGCACTGGGAAGGAAAACGGGCAAGGCTGAGAGTCCTGAAGCCATAGTCACGGGTGAAGAGACTGCCTTCTGCTCCTCACATCATCGCACAGTTAATAAAAGGTCTCCAGGAATAATCAGACATTCTACATTATTCAAGTCAGTGGTTGTTGATAAACTCTAAGACAGTGAGTGGCTCCACTCTGTGCATTATGATGAAGAGGAGAGAAAGGGAGGGGACAAACACGGAGGGGACCAGGAGAAAGCACCGGCTAAGTGCTTGCCACATAAGCCTGACTTCAATTCTTGAGTTCAATGCCTAGGACCCACATAAAAACGCCACATGTGGTGATATACATCGATAATCCCAGCACTCCTTGGCAAAATGAGAGAGAGACAAATTGGCAGAAAGTTTGCAGGCACCTATCCTAGAATACATGGTATGAAGAGAGAGCCTGCCTTAGAAACTGAGTGGACAGATAGAAGGACTTCCAAAAGTTGTCATGTAATCAAAATAAATTTCAAGTAGCAAGTAACGTGCATTCCTACACCACCACCAGAGGACCAACATCTCCCTAATGCTGAAGTTACAGACATTTATCTCAACGCCCAATTTATTTCATAAGTGCATTTAGATACAGGGTAGAGAGCTGTTTAGCATGTGTGAGGCTATCAGCTGGATCACCAACACAAGAGAAATAAATGTAACAGATACAAAGTCAAGGCTCCAAACATTTCTTTATGCGTTCTTTTAATAAATAGCAGGACACTCACCATTAGTACCAGGCAAAATAGACAGGCAGACAGCCAGAACGAAGCCATCCCTGAAGTTCAAGGTCTGAAGGTATTTTACTAAAAAACAAAACAAGCATTTGCCTCTCCGCTTCTCTAACCAAAGAAGCTGTGTGGTGTCACTAGTCAGGGTGGCAGAGGCAGATAGAGAGAAGGCAACCCCAAGCCTCAGTGATCTTGGGAAACTAAGTTGTGAATTTCAACAAAATCAGGCAGAACAAAAGAGCTCATTTAAAAATTAGGAGGAATTTACTTCATCAAATAGTTTGGTTAAGGGATATTTTGAAAAAGACAAAAAGAAACACATTCATATTAGAATTATAACATTCCAAAGTTGCTTGAAATGTTGGAACGTATGTGTGTTCTTGTGGTTGTACTCATCTCACTATTTCTATTTCTCTTCCCTAGATTACAAAGCCTCCAAACCTACCTTCAGACCCCTTTTTAGACCAGAGTCGCACTGTGGAATCTGAAGCCGCAGAAGCTATCAGGGCATGCTGCTCGCCGTCGGACGGCCCACTCTGGTAAATAGCGTGCACCGCATAAACAGGTCCTTCATGGCCTTGGAGACGGACTGATTTTAAAACCTGAATCAGGAATGACACATGTGTTATGAGAACGAAGGAATTATAAAATTGGGCTGGCTCATGTCTCTAATCCAGAACTCAGGAGACTGATAAGGCCTGAGGCTAGCCTGGGCTACCAAATGATCGTCTCAAAAAAATCAAGATCAGGAGGCTGTAGATAGAACATGATAGCTGCACATTTGTAATCCCAACACTTGGGAGGCAAAGACAGGAAGATCTTTAGTTCAAGGTCATCCTCAGCTACACAAGATGAGAGGTTCACTGAGCACTGTGCACACAGAAATGCATGAGGAGGTACCCAATCCCAAGGATGCTCTGCCTTTCCCTTGAACCCCAATTCCTTTCATACCTCCACTCCACTCCATCTGGCCTCACTCTCCCCTCAGTTGACTCTCCCGCCACTAGGAGCTTAGGGAAGCAACGCAGCCAGTCTTGCAAGTCTGTCTCTACAGGTTTCACTTCTCCTCCCTGGATTCTTCTGCTAAGACTGGGCCCAGTGGGGGAGGCATTCTGCTCTCATTCAAATGCAGGCAGCTCCAAAACCCATCTCCACTTAGCCCTCTACTTCCTGAATCTCGTGTTGGGGGCCTGGAGCAGTAAGTCTGGTCGCAGAGCCAGCAGCTCCCTGGACGTGACTGCACCTGGTTCTGTACCTCCCTACTTGTCTATTGTTCTCTGTAAAAGCACCTATCTCCCAGGGCCCTAAGAAAGAACTGAAGTTATACTTACTCATCTCTCCCTGTCCATCATAGTCCCAATTTATTTTGTAACTAACCTGTCAGTGCCGAGAGCTTTTTTTAGACCCCTTCTTTCTTCCTGTTTCTCCTATGCTAAGTTAGCACTGCTGTCACGGTAACTGACGCACTCCCTTCCTTAGCAAAATCCTGGGCCTCATACACACTAGGCAGCTGTCTGCTACTCATCTGTACCCCAGCCCAACCAAAACAAAAAATTTTGAGACAGTGTTCTGCTGTATAGCCTATACTGACTTTGAAATCATAATCCTGCCTCAGCCTGTTAAGTGCTGACAATACAGGCCTGCACCACGAGACCAGCCTAAACACAAACTCCTAAAGCTAATGCTCAAATATGATCTTCCCCTCTTCTTCTGCACGCATGTATTATCTAGTAACATTTCCAAAACTGTCTCCTCCAAATTCAACGGGGTGTTAAGAGATTTAAACAGGCCGGGCGGTGGTGACGCATGCCTTTAATCCCAGCACTTGGGAGGCAGAGACAGGCAGATTTCTGAGTTTGAGGCCAGCCTGGTCTACAAAGTGAGTTCCAGGACAGCCAGAGCTATATAGAAAAACCTTGTCTCAAAAAACCAAAAAAAAAAAAAAAAAAAAAAAAAAAGATTTAAACAGGAATGGCAGGATCGCTCCTGTAATGTTTTTCTTACTTGGAATCCTCAGCCCCTACATTTTTCACAAGACAGTAACCCTCCACTTTGCAATCCAACTCAAAGCCATCCATAGTTTGGGGGTACAGCAAGTTCACACACCTAGGATTGGAACATTTTGGATTTTCGTTATTCAAGTCCACTTTACCCTCAAGATGATGTCCTTGACTCACAACAGGAAGGCTCTGCTGTATATACTCTGCAGGGTAATGTTCAAAACCAGCACAACTACGTGCTTCACTTTTATTAATCTTTGACTAAAACTAGAAACAACTCAACTACTTATCAAAGAGGCTCATCACGTCATCACCCTGTGTGGAACATACATTGCTTACAACTACAGATCTATATTCACCTGGCAGCAGCTACCCATTCAATACACCAAAATGTCAGTCATTATTAAAAACAGAACAGCTCACATGAGATCAATATGAATGAGGGAATTCACAGGGACCAGTGACAGGACACAAATATGGAAGCATAAATTCGAGGAAGGATGCAGGAGCCCTGATGTTCAGAAGATAAACAATCTCAGCTGGTAGACTGCACACAGCTGTAATCCCAGCCCTCCAGGTGATCACGTCTTTAAGGCTAGATTAGGACATACAGTGACACTGTGTCAGAAAGTGTGTACATGTACGCTGTTTATGTGTGTTTGTGCATATGTCCGTTTTGTGTTGATCAGCTACTCCTGGACATGGCCTGGCTTAGAGTATGAGAGACCCAGTGACACTCCATTGATTTTCTCTTTCCCAGAAGGTAATTGCAAATAGCTTCTTGGTTAGGTATGGGACTTTGTGTCCACTTCCCCTTCTTAGTGCTGGGATTTTATCTTTGGATTTAAAAGAACAATGAAGTATATGGGTTATGGATAAGCAAAAAAAGGAAATTCATACATAAGAAAGAAATTAGGGCACTTCATAAATAAAGAAAACAACAAACCAGAAGTGAGAGCTCAAACGTGAAAAGTAAATATATTATTTCTTAGACTTAGACACAGCTACTGACCTGATTATTCTCTAGCTCCCAGTGAATCACCCGATTGTCAGATCCTCCGGACACCAGCTCAGTGGAAGGGGCTGGAAAAGTTGTATCTCAGTAAATATCTACATTCATACCATTTCTTTACGTAGTTATTTTCTTTCTTGTTACTTTTTTGTTTTGTTTTGTTTTTTGTTTTTTTGTTTGTCTAGACAGGGATTCCCTGTGTAGCCCCAGGCTGTCTACTCCCTCTCTAGACCAGGCTAGCCTCGAACTCACTAAGATCCACCTGGCTCTGCCTCCTGAGTGCTAGGACTAAAGGTATGAGCTACCATCTTTTCTTAATTCAAGTTACTTTCATAATCAAGAATTTAAGGAAATCTAAATTATTTGGTGACAGAGCCTTATTAGAGGACCACAGGCTACAGTGTAACATATAATTCATTTGATGTACCATCACTTTTAAATGGAAGGTAAAATTAATATGTCACAGCAACATCCTATGAGGTGATTCTACTAGTCTTTGATGTTGTGATGGCAATGAATATATTTAAAGCTGTGTCCTGCAAACACATTAAAAGCTGTCCTTTGTATCATACAGTGGTGTTTACTGACTTGGTGCAAGACTTGCTCTGATTTACCAAATGAGATAGGTATTGGATGTATTAAGCTTTTTTCTTTTAATATCACAGATAAAAAAAAGAAGTCTCACTAATTCAAGCAAATTCTGCATCTGTACCTGGATCATAATGCAGAATAGAAGGAACTTAATTCAGAGTACAGGACACCAGGACAGTAGATACAGGAGGACAACTGGGAGCAGTCCACGGGACTGAGAGTTTACAGCAACCAATAGGGTAATGGAAAATCCTGGAGTCAGAGAATCTTAAGTGAGGGGGAATAATCCAATGCAGTCAAACATTCTAAATTTGTGTTCTACTTCATACTCTTAAAACCCTAAAAAGCGCCGGGCAGTGGTGGCGCACGCCTTTAATCCCAGCACTTGGGAGGCAGAGGCAGGCGGATTTCTGAGTTCGAGGCCAGCCTGGTCTACAGAATGAGTTCCAGGACAGCCAGAGCTATACAGAGAAACCCTGTCTTGAAAAACCAAAAAAAAAAAAAAAAAAACCCTAAAAAGCTCTGAATGTGGGCTATGTATGTCAGTATTAGAAGTTAAAACTAAAAAACACTCCTTTAACAGTTCACTTAAAAACTACAATGATCTTGGGCCTGGAGACACACACCTTTAGCCCCAGCACTCAGGAGAAAGAGGAAGGGGGAGTACTATGGATTTGAGGCCGGTATGATCTACATAGTGAGTTCTAGGCCAGCCAAGGCTACACAGTAAAAGCAAGTCTTTAAAAAACAACAATAATAATTACACAATCAAGATGACTCATTAGGTAAAGTCACCTGTTATACAAACCTATCACCTGAGTTTGATCCCCAAGCCCTGAAAGGTAGATGGACTTTCTCCACATGCCCTGTGTGTGGCGTGTATCGTACTCCACTGGCAACAGTAATTTAATGGGGCTGGAGAGATGGCTCAGTGGTTAAAAGCATGGACTGATCTTCCAGAGGTTCTGAGTTCAAATCCCAGCAACCACATGGTGGCTCACAACCATCTGTAATGGGATCTGATGCCCTCTTCTAGTGTCTGAAGACAGCTACAGTGTTCTTACATATAATAAATAAATAAATCTTTTAAAAAATAGTAATTTAATTACTGATGCACAAAATATGTTGTATTGGCTGGTCTTATGTCAACTTGGCACAAACTATGCATTGGAGAGGAAGGAAACTCAGTTGAGGAAATGCCTCTATAAGATCCAGCTAGGCTGCATTTTCTCAATTACTGATCAATGGGGGAGAGCCCAGCCCATAGTGGGTGGTGTCATCCCTGGGCTGGTGGACCAGGGTTCTATTAGAAAGCAGGCTGAGCAAGCCAGGGGAAACAAGCCAGTAAGCAGCACCCTTCCATGACTTCTGCATCAGCTCCTGTTCCCAGGATCCTGCCCTTTTTGAGTTCCTGTCCTGAATTCCTTCAATAGTAAACAGTACTCTGAAAGTCGAATAAGCCCTTTCCTCCTCAACTCGCTTGTGGTCATGGTGTTTCACTGCAGCAATAGAAGCCCTAACTCAGACAAAGGTTAATATGAATTTTCATAGGAGCTAAAGAATGCTAATGTTAGAACCATAAACAATTAATAAGAACAAAAGCACAATGTTGTATGTCTACAAGGCTCTTTAATGTCTGGCTATATTTAAAAAAAAACAGCTTAAGCTTCATATGTGCTTCTTCTGTTACGTATCACAGGTCATATGGCTGATAGAAAACCACACAGCACACTCATGGCAGCCTGTGAATGAATCCACTTCTTAGTATTATGAAAACAACATGGGCCTCACACATCTCAGGATCACACAGAGTCCTCTGATCCAGTACAGTCCCTTACTTTTCAGACAGCGCTATCAAGTTCAACAGAGATACAAGGTCTTAATTAAATAAAGCAATAAATAGTCTATCTATGGCAGAAACAGACTTGGGTCAACTCCACCTATGCCCTGCTTACAGGTTTCTCAATCAAAAGCCACAGCACAGGGTATATCCATGCTTCGCCTGAAGTCACGTAAAAACACTGTCAGCCATTTCACTGCGTGGACCTTTTCAATTTTTCTCCAAACGTATAACGTCAGTGAATATGAAAAACAATGAAAGAAAAGCTACTAACCATACTTTATCACAGAGCATTTGAGATCAACCTCCTCAGCTTAATACTTACAGCCGTCCTCTGTACGAATCCACTGCAGGCAGTTGACTCGAGCAGTGTGACCATTCAGATTGGTAATAACTACCTTTCTCTTTAGAGGGAAAAAAAACCAATTAGTATATTAGAATGGAGGCTACAAAGGAACCAGGAAGTAAAAAATCAGTTATCAGTATTTTGACGCAATAGAGAAAAAGCAGAATTCCATCAACAGAGTTGCGTTTCAAGCCGTACACCTCTAACTATAAAGTAGTCACCCATTCACTAGAGAGGTTTCCTGGCTTTCCACACATCACTTCCAGAATCCTATTCATAACTGAAGACCTTCGCTCCCCTGCATCTTCATCTACATAGTTCTGCTCACCCAACCCACCTTGCCAGCAAGCCTGTCTTGACTCTCCAAGACAAGCAAGTAGTCCCTTCTCTGTGAGCCACAGTCCTTAGCAAAATACTCTCACAATGCATTAAGTCAAAGATTTAATTCATTTATTTTTACTTCATGTGCATTGGAGTTTTGCCTGCATGTATGTCTGTATAAGGGTGTTGGGTCCCCTGGAATTGAAATTATAGACATTGTGAGCTGCCATGTGGGTGTTGGAAATTGAAGCCAGATCCTCTGAAAGGGCAGCCAGGGCTCATAACTGCTGAGCCATCTCTCCAGCCCAGCCCAGGTTAATGGTTTAAAGAAAAAAAGAAAAAAGAAAACTCTGCAGTAATGCATACAAATTCATGGTTCCTTTTGAGGAATCTGCAGCTAATGTATGCAAAGTTGTGGCTAGTCAAGTGGTAGCTTCTTTAGCCTTAATGACCAGTGACACAATGTCACAAGGCCACAATTCGAGTAGTCTTTGAGATCTCATCCCTGCTAGTTCTACAGATTCCCAGTAGCTCCTCAGCCACCCAATCCGTGGGCGGCCTTACTTCACCCACCGCTAAGGTCTGCTCGATTGCCCTCTCTTTACAGCACTTCCCATGTCTGTTACCAACAGTACTGACTTGACGCCAAAGGTGTACCAAACAAAATTTCTCATGGCCAGGAAAAAGGAACAGGCAAATATGCATAAATTAATATATCTAAGGAATGAGCCCTCTGAGGCTGAAAGCACTGGTGGATTTCATTGTCTCTCCCACTAGACTGAGAAGTCATTACTCATTATCTTTGTAGCTTCAAAACACCTACAGAAAGCTTAGAGGGGAGGCTCTCAAAAATGCTGAATAAACATCAGCCTCAAATCTGTATTGTAGCATTTCGTGTGCATGCATGCACAAGCCTCTGTGTGCGCGTGCGTGTGTGTGTGTGTGTGTGTGTGTGTGTGTGTGTGTGTGCGCGCGCGCGCGTGTGTGCACGTGGACTCGTGCACACCATAAGCTGACATCAGAATGTCTTCCTTAATCAAATTCTCCACCTTATTTTCTGAACCGGAGATGTGTTTGGGCTAGATGGGTAGCTGGTGAGCTCTGGAGTTAGATTCACACAGACATGCCTGTCTTTTACACGGGTGCTGGGGAATCTGAACTTACGTCACGTTTACTCAGCAAGCACTTTACCCATTAGAAGCCATCTCTCCAGCCCCACACCTCAAGTTTTCCTACTCCTTTAATTAAATACCCAACCAAAAAAATACTTAACAGAGCATTTTGGGGGTTCTATGTTAAAACATATGTTTAAAATCCTCTCACATGACTCTCAGGTTATCATTACAAAATATGACCGAGGTGGACACGGTGGCTCAGGTGGGCTAGAAGGTGAAAAGCTGATTCAAAACAAACAACAACAAAACTGCAAAAAAAGGCAAAGTCAAAATGATGTGGTAAGCCAACTGACTCCATTTCTCAGCACCTGGGAGAATAAGGTAAGAGGATGGTGAGTTTGACAGTAACCTCAACTACACAGTAGAGTCAAAGGCAAGGCAGCCTGGGCTACAAAGAGAAACACTTAAAAAAAAAAAAAA